>PVHP010011053.1:0-46072 GCA_004024765.1 Zapus hudsonius
GACTATGTTTCATGCCAATGGTCTGTTTACTCCAGTTATCGCCGATCAGCTTCCCCTGGCAGCTTGTGCATTGCCCTCCAGCCCTTCACTAACTGCCATCTGGGGGTTGGTTACCATTCCAGAACTCGCTGGGTGGGACTCTCGATGAAGATCGATGGCATTCTGCGGTTTCTTCAGCAACAGGATTTCATCTCAGGCCTGGGGAGGGTGTTCAAGAGCCTTGACAGAATTCTGTCTTGTTTTTGGGGTACCCGGATCTTGTGGGACAAAATGAGCTGGAAGGGGTCAGGTTTGAGCTCTGTTCAGAGAAGGACCAACAGAACTTGCTGGTGCCTTGGATGTAAGGGGTGAGGGAGCCAAGGGAGTCCGAGAAGGTTCCTGGATTTTGTGTGGCCATTTGCCAAGGTGGGAAGGTGGAATTGTGTCCCTGCTAGATATCCACGCAGTGCTGGGTCAGCGGGCAGAGCTTGCAGGCACTATCAGGGCTGGGCACTGAGAGTTGGCAGAATGGCTGCAAGTGGAAAACGATCAGGAAGAAGCAAAGCAGGAAGTGAGGGGCAATGGCAGGAAGCAATGGGTGACGAGCTGAGATTCTCAGACACCAGCAAATGAAGTGTCAGGAGAGCATGTCCAGCCAGCTGAGCATGATGGGATGAAGCATGGCCTGTCCTTTTAGAGCTGGTCACAGGGTCACAGGCCGTAGGTGTTAAGCACACAGAGAGATCCTGTGTCCTTCACAGATCCAACAAAAGGGGATTTTTGTAAAGGTGGGGGCTCTAGAGTCACACCCATGCTTCATAAACCTGCTCCTCCCTCCCTGCAGAGACCATCAGACATCCATGGCCACACCCCGGCCTGTCCTTCCGTTCCCGTCTTCCGATGGCCTCTGTGCTCCTGGCCCTCTGCAGCTCCCCGCAGCTCTCCCAGGCGCCACCTGGCCAGGTCTGCACCGCCTGGAGCCTGGCTGTGAGCTCACTGCCTCGCCAGGTCATTTGGCTTAAGAGTCTTCAGTTGGTCACACTGCTCCTTGCAGAGGTCAGTGCTGCATCTGTTTTCTTGCCACCATGGTCCCAGGACCCAACAGGCAGCAATTCCAGACTTGGACTTCCTGGGTTCTGTCATTGGGCAGCAGCTCTCGGTGGCTTCCATTCTGCTGTGGTTTTGCTGAAGACTGGACCCCTGCCCCGCACAGTGGGCCTCCCTCCCCAGTCCTACAGGTCCCTGTAGGTCTGCACACAAACGCCACCCTCCCTGAACCTCCTCAGGCCTCACTTCCATCTGCACTTTGGGCCTTGTTAACTTTCTCACCGAGGATTAAGTAGGCAGTTGGCCACCTGGAATCCCAAATACCTGAGTGAAGAGTGGGATCCGGGAAGACACCCGCACGCCTGGCATTGTCACCAGAAAAGACCAAAGCAGGCTAGAACGGGGTAAAAGCAGGGCTTCGGGCCAAGGATCCCGTTTCGCTCCGTGTGCTGCTCGGCCATGTGGCAGGGAAGGCGAGGCGCTCCGATACCTGATAGGAAGAAAGAGCGCCTAGTGGGCGGATGTTCGCTCCCTGGTGCTCCGAAAGCACTTGGACACGGTGGCCACGCGTGGCTGCAGATGCAGGCCTGCCCAGCCGTGCTCGCCAGAGCCCTGAGTCCACCTCACAGCACACTCTCTGTGGCCCTAGGGTTGGTCCAGCCAAGGCTTTAAGCAGAAATGCACAGGGACCATGGGGAGGAGGAGAGAAGGAAGCCAGCTCCTGAGGACTGGGGACGCTGACCCTGCCCGTCGCCGGTCTGCAGTGCCCACCACAGCACGCGTCCCCAGTGTCTCTTGAAAGAAGAGGCAGAGGGCTGGCTTTCACAGATATTCGTTCACAACTTACCACGTGCCTATTGTGGGCCTCACACGCAGCTCCAGAGCGGAGGGCCAGGTTCAACCCCAGTGAACACAGGGCCAGCCAGGTGTCAGCCTCAGCTTTGACATATGATGTCCCAACTCTCCCCGGCGCCTCTGCCCCCCACCAACCCAGCACCTCCAGATGGGTGTGGTTGGTGTGTTCTGCCTGCCTTTCTCCCCCCTTGCTTCTCAGCCAGATTCTCCCGGTCCGGCACACTAGCAGCTCCTAGATCTGCAGGACCAGGCCATCAGCCCGTAGGCCGCCTCTTCCCTCGATGGGCAGGTCCTCTGTCCACTCTTAGCTTGTTGTCTGCAAAGCAATGACGTGTGGAGGCAGTCTCCACCGGCTGCCTATCGTCTCCCACTGGGGCTCGCCTTCCCCTCGTGCTCTCGGGCCAGAGCAGGTGCTCCTGCATGTTTGCTGACAGAGTCCTTCTCTAAGCCCCTCCATCCAGAGAGGAGCAGGTAGCCTGGCCAGGCATTGGGTCTATTATCTGCAAAGCCCGTCCACCTTCCAACCCTGGGACAACACCCAGAGCCCAGGTTCCAGAGAAAACAGTGACTCTACCCTAAGGATTCTCCCCCCAGACCAGGCTGCCCTACACTGCCACTTGGCAACGAGGGAGGTATTTTCAATGTTCTTACAAGTGCCAGAGTGTGTTTTGTTAAAAATAAGGTCTGCATTCACTGAAACGCTCTGCATGATTAAATTAGCTGTGCTGGCCCAACCAGTTCCGAGCGGAACGAGCATCATTTGTGGAGAAGACGTTGGGAACTGATATTTGCTGAGGTTGCAGCTCATTTGTGCTCTGTGTTTACCTAACAACCCTCCTGGGCATGCTCGGTGCCAGGCACAGCTCGGCAGGCTTTGCAAATATCGAAGCTGCCCCCATTTTACAGCTGAGGAAATCAAGGCTGAGTTAAGTCACTTGGTCAGATTGGCTGGAGTCCTTGGGACGTTTTTTGCCAACATCTGTGCCCAAGGAAGACCTTGCTTCGAATCCACCTGCTGAAAGCTCCCACCTTCCACTTGGGTCATTTTCAGGAATTTTGGGATTCCTGGCGATGTTGGGAGAAGTCTCTTGTGGACCTCCTTCCTAGGTGGCCTGTTGGGACCCCAGGGGTAAGTGCCATAAACGTCACTTTTGAGTGCTGGCCTGGAGTTCACATGGCCTTGAGTGTAAAGCCGTCCCTGCCCCACCCCTGTCCACTGTCCCTGCCTGGGCTCTTCCAGGCCTTGCTCCCCACCCTCCTCACCCGCTCGGAGGCAGGGGTTTATTGTTTGGGGGGTGTTCAAATGCAAACCCCAAACCTGTGCTTGTGCCTGATTTAAGCAAAGAATCGGATAAGCCAGACTGAAAAGGATAATTATTAAATCATTATATTTATTTAGAAGTCAGGAATGGGAGTCCATGGACCAAGGAAGGGGGACTAGAATCACCCACGTGGTCTAAGGCCTCGTGCAAAGATTCAAGGGCCCAGGAAAAAACAAAAATGTCCTTTCTCCTCTTGGCCCACCCTGGCAGCAGCCTCAGGAGAGGGGAATGGCGGGGAAGATTACTCCAAAATCAGTAGCAGGAAGGGAGCGTCCCAGGACCCAGGAAAGAGGCCTGGGAACCAAAGGGTGAGCAGTGGGAACATCCACACCGCCCAAGGGCAGATGCTGAGAGACGGACGCCCCTCCTTAAGTAACCAGGGTCTGAGGTTGAATCCAGAAGAAGCCAGCGCCCCGGGTGCAGCGTCCAGCAGGGGCTGGGCTTGAACTCGTGCACCCGCAGTGAGGGCCAAGGGAGGCCCCGGCAGACACTCAAGTGCTGCCCAGCTTCCTTCCCGGCCCCACAGGGCGCTCAGACAGATGAGCAGATGGAAACCCCCAGCCTGACCAGGGCTGGGCAACAAGCTTTTTATGGAAAGTGCCAGAAAAGCCCAAGTTGGAGGTCATGACCTCTCTGACAGAAACTCAGCTCTGTGCTTGCGAGCACACAAACGCAGAAACACGAATGTGTTTTAAAAACAAGATGGCGCCGGCTATGCTCCTGAGCCATTGCTTGGCTTGGTTTGCTTCACGAGGTTCCGCAGTGTTACTGAAATGCTAGTAAGCCGGGAAAGGTGCCTGGCTGGCCCTGGGGGGAGCAGGAGCCGTGGGAGGGCAACGAGACCGAGTGTGGTGGCAGGAGCGGAGGGCCATGGAGGCCGGGGTGCAGCCTCCGTTTTGGTGTTCATGACGGAGAATCTGGGTCCTCTGAATTTGTTGTGTGTTAACAAGAAACCCCAACTCCCTGTTATAGACGCACACCAGGTCTTTCTCACCCACCACAGGCAATCGCATTCTTAGGACACGGGCTTTGGGGTCCGGCAGGAGGCCCCCAGGCCTGTAAATCCCAACTTTGGGTTCTTTCCATTTGAACAAAGAATTGGGCAAACAGTGTCTGAGAAGGATTATGAATTAAGTTTACTTGGGAAAACTCGTGAATTCTGAGGTTTATTGTAGGGGACTAAGATCCAGGGAGGAGTCTAGTTGAAAGATCAAGCCAGAGCATTCTCCTCCTTGCCAGGCAGGAAAGGGCAAAGGGAGACAGAGAGAAAGAAACTCCATCACGGAGAAATCTCCAGGGGGAAAAGGCTCTGGAGGAGGCGCATACACCCACACTGGAAGGCAACACACGAACCAAAGATCCCTTCACATGAAGACCAGAGGGAGAAATCGTCAAGGCCTCAGAGACCAAAGAGCGATCATCCATGGAACAAAGCGAGAAAGCACCCCAGAGCAAGACCCATGCAGGGGCAAGCAGGAAAAGACTCAGGCAGAAGGACGTGGCCCCCAGTTCCCAGCCAGGCTGGGAAGAGGAGACAGACTTCGACACTGATGTTCAGGTGACATCACAGGAAGAAGAGGGCGCTTACATACGTGGTCAGGCATCCAATCAGGGCGAGCCTTCTTATCAGGCTCAGCTGTTTAAGGAGAGGCCTCATTGGTTCGTGACTTCAAGGGGCTGATCAGGAGGGCCAGCCTCTGAAGAAGCAGGAAGCTCCTCCTGGGCCATGTTGATGGCAGCCAACTTGAATGAGACTAGTTTTGCCAGGGGAGGCAGGGTGGCATCTCCTTGTCCTTGGGCCTTGTTCCTGCCAAGAAAAAGCTAACTTGCTTCTGTTTCTCCTTCAGTTTGACCCACTTCTGAACCTTGCTTGAGTAGTCATACAGGGTGTCTGCTCTGCGCCTGGCCTTTTTTTAACCTAAAATGTCTATAACGTCCATCCATGTGTACAGGTAGGAATGATCCTTTCTTCATGACTATGCAAAATATTCCGTCATATGACTAAATAAGCTGGTCATCTATCCTATGGGTATCCTGGTTTCCAACCTTAAGCTATTACAAACTAGCTTTATATGAATATCTGTGTGTCAGTCTTTGTGTGGACATATTTTTTTTTGTAACTTGGAATGGGATTCCTGGGTCGCAGGATTAAGAATGGGTTTAGTCCTACTCCAAACAAGACAAGCTTTTCCCAAAATGGCTGTCTTTTTTTACACTTTGCCAACAATATACAAGAGCTCTTGTAGTTCGATATCTCACTCAGTATGTGGCACAGTTGGTTATTTGAACTTTAGCCACTCTGATGAGTGTGGGATTATACCCCTTCCACAGTAGCAGAACTAGGCCAACAAAGGCTGCTCTCCTCGCCGTCGATCACGCCGCTTTTGAGGACGAGTAGAAATGCTCTGGCTCCTAGAACTGTGGTCCTTACAGTGGAGGGCTTAGAGCTCAGGGCAGATGAGTGACTTTGTAAATGTCATCTGAGCTTGATGGAGGTGGTTGGAACCATAAGAGATAGTGTTGGCTCCTGGTTCAGTGTTCCTTCCCCTGTGCATCCCCAAGGTGGCACAGGCTTCCAGTCACTCTGTCCTTCCCTGTCACAGAGCCCTGGGCCTGCCAGGGGAAACTGTTCTTTTGTGAGCTGGGAGGCCACAGTTGGACACTCCAGCCAGGGCCCTCCCAGAGTCCCCATGCCAGAGGCTGTGTTGTCCCCGTGGACACAGATCGTTCCTCTCAGAAAACAGCCTGTTCCGAGGGGGGGTGCGTAATGAGGATGCAATGCAGGAGCTTTGAGAAATCCTGCTTGACTGTGGCCCGGCCTCAGGTTTCCAGAGCCTGGGTTCTTTTAGCCAAGCTTGGTTATTAAAGCTGGGACAGGGACACAGGAATCAGGCCTCACTGGTCTGTTATGCATTTGCAACATGAGTGACTTTGGTAATGAATCCACTGGTTTCCCCAACCTCATTCCATCCCTTCCCTTCAGCATCCTCCTAAGGAGGAGTGGCTACACTGTGACCCCAGGTGCTGGCACCACCAGGGGTTTTTCTAGGCTGTTGACAGAGGGGCTGGGTGTAGCCTAAGAGGGCAGAAGGAGTCTTGGTAGGCAAGTCAGCCCTGTGAGCTGGTTTCCTCAAACACACCCTGGGAGGGATAGACAACCCAAGAATCCCATCCTCATGCCCCTGCCCCCTTGGGCTCTCATCACCATATATCTTCCCATTGTCCCAAGTCCCCCCCATCACTGTCCACCACCCGCGGGGGCAATGATAAAACACACACACACACACACCGCTTATGGGTGGAAGAACACATACTCTCTCTTTATTGCTCTCTCTATTGCTCTCTCTCTCTCTTGCCGAAAATGAAACAAAATATATAGAGCCCCTTGGCCAATCAGGGAGCTGTTGGTCAGTCTACGATAAGCCTGTGCGCACAGCGGGCATGATGTGCAATAGCCAATCAGGACCGCCTCCTGAAGCTTGTTTACAAGCCAAGTCCGTAAACCATCCTGAGATTAAGCCAGGGTGTGCCTCGGTGGGCCCCCGGAGGCATTTGTCCCTGACACCCCCCCAGTCATCCATTCTTCCCTTTACCACTGATTTTTTGTTGCTGATGTTCAAATGAATACTTTAAGCTGGACCTTCCTAACCTCCTGACTTCACTACACAAGCACTAACAAAAGTCTGTGTGTACTTTTCATTATATCCACCACCGTGCAGAAGTTAAATCATCTCACATAATGCTCCATTCAAAGTCTTATGAAATTGCAAAGTAGGTCCCAAGTTTGCAGTCAATAAAGAAAATGCAGGTGTCTAAGTGTAAATACTTCACTGATTTTTTGATACTTTTTAAATTATATAAGTAAAAGAAAGGTTTGGGGAGATGGCTCAGTGGTTAAAGGCATTTGCTTGCTAGGTCTGTCAGGCCAGGTTCAAGCCCCTAGAACCCACATAAAGCTAGATGCAGAGTGGCAAATGTGTGTGGCTCACAAGCATCCCCACACCTTCCCCCCGAAACACACACACACACACACACATAATTTTTTTTAAAGAAAGTGTTGTAGTCAGTTGCACGCCACTGGGATGAACCTCTAAAATGGAGGAAGGGATTTATTGAAGTAATAGATCCAGGGGAAGTTCCATAATGGCAAAAGAGGCTGGGCCCTTTCACACGTCCAAGCAGAGCAAAAGAGAAGCCATCAACACCACACACATACACACACACACCAACAAACAGGCAGGGGGAAGGAAGAGAGAGATTTCCTTTCACTTGAGCTTCCTTACATCCTGTCCTCTACTGAGAGGGCTACCCACTCTGGGGGAAGGGCTCACTCTGGAGGAGGGATCTTCTCATTTAGTTAATACTTCCTGTGAGCAACCTCAGAGACCCACCCAAGATCACTGTGGATTACTAAACAGGTCAAGTTGACAACAAAACTTAACCATCACAAATCTACCCCTTGACAACTAGACATCAAACCGTATCTCCTTATATCATACTTAATTTTCAAATAAAGACAGTAACAAGATCATAATTCCACCTAACATGATATAACTATTCCACATACAACCAGAAATGTATAATCTCTCCACAATACAAGGCCAGATCCTTTAACCGTGAGTTCTATAAAAATCAAAACAAGTTAACATGCTTTTAACATATAATGGCACAAAGTAAACATTTCCAACGGCTACAAGGCATAACAAGGAGAGACTGGACCAAAGTAAACTCAACAACCATTAGGCAAACATCAAACATCTATAGTCTCCAAGATTTTCCAATTCTTCCCCTCCAGCCTGGCCGAGTAGCTGGGAAAACTTCCATCCTGAGCCAACAGCACTCCGTGGTAGCCCATGCACAGTCCTGGTGTGTCCAAAACATCTTCGGGTCTCCTTTGCAAACCATGACCATCTTCCAGTGGCTTCACTGGCCTATCAGGGACTTCACAACCTGTTTCACATACCACATCTTAGCAGTGGCTCCTGGAACCATATACACTTTAGACCCACTCCACACATGCATTTTTTATGCTTCCAAAGCCAAAACCAGGTATGCAGGACACAGCCATGTTGTTAATTCAGAGGTGAAATAAATCATGACCTTTAAGAGCGGGTGCCTTCCTTTTAGCTATCCGCTTCCAAAAGAGTTTTCCATCTATCATTTAGTGCTTCCTGGGTAGAAATGCCTGAGCATCTCTCCATTGTTTCAGTGTGAAGTAGTTGGGCACCTTCAACCCTGGTAACATCTGTTTAACAGTAGCACCTTGAGTAACCAGTCTCAGTGCCAGTAAGGTTTAAACTTTAAATCTTCAAATTCTCAGTTCCATATCATTAGCCAAGCACATAAGTCCATTACCTTAAATTTAACCTTGATCAAGCTCTGGGCATGGGCAGTAGACTGCATCCAGCCCTTATTCCAGTACAGTGGTTCCAAAAGAGTTCTCTGCAGTCTCTCCTTCCCCTTAGAAAGTTCACAAGCCCAGCATCCAAATGCAATTCTCTATAAACTTAGCATTTTCAATTTTTCACCAGAATAGTTCATAAAATTGGCTTACTGCTCTGGAAGGCATCTTCAGTTGCAAGTACCAAATCCATGTGCATTCCTCCAGCACACATGTTCCAGAAGACCAAAATCCACATGGTCAGATTCATCTCAGCAATGTCACCCCACTCCTGGTATGAAATCTGTCATAGTGAGCCACATGCAGCTAGGATGAACCTCCAAACCAGGCACAGTTATGGGAGGAAGGTATTTATTAAAGTTACAGATCCAGGGGAAATTCCATAACGGCAAAAGAGTCTGGCCCCTTTCACAGGTTCAAGGAGAGAGAGAAACCATCACTAATACCACACACACGCAAACACACACACACACAAAAAAAAAATCAGCAAACAAGCAAGGGGAAGGAAGAGAAGAGATTTTCTTCCCGAGCTTCCTTACATCCTGTTCCCTACTGAGAGGGCCATCCACTCTGGGGGAAGGGCTCACTCTGGAGGAGGGACCTCCTCCTTTAGTTAATACTTCCCCTAAGCAACCTCACAAGCTCACCCAAGATTACTGTGGATTACTAAACAGGTCAAATTGACCACAAAATTTAAGCATCCCAGAAAGTAAAAGAAAAAGGGTGACATAAAGGCAGTGAAGGGAATGGGGAGACAGTTCAGCAGTTAAAGGTGCTTGTTTGCAAAGTTTACCAGCCCAGGTTCAATTCTTCAGCCACCCATGTAAAGCAAGATGGGCATTTGTTGGCAGTGACAAGAGACACACAAACACACACATAAGCAAAAAATTCTTTAAAGCTAGTGGGATATGTTGCAGTTAACTTCTTGTTGCGGGAACAAAGCACCCAGCCTAAAGCAGTCTCAAGTTGGAAGTTTCATCACGGCAGGAAAACAATGGCAGAGCAGAGGCTGGGCCGCACATCTTGTCACAGACCTGAGTGGAAGTAATCTAAGTACTGGGCTTGGAGCGAAGCCAATAGACCTCGAGGTCTGTCCCCAAGACATACCTCCTCCAGCAGAGGGAAAAGGGGGCACTTGACATTGGAACTGCCACAGGCTGTTTGGCATTGTTTTGACAGATGAACACATTAGCCTCAGCTGCCATTCGCAGCGAGGTCTCAAGGTGCGCCTCTGATACGTGCGTTCCAGTTCCTCATATGCTTCATTCTTGAGAAGAGTTGATCACAAATGTAGGTGCTGCCAAAAACTGTTCGCATCAATGAGGTGTGAGTACGAAGAAGCAGTTGTTTGTCTCTGGAAAGACAGGACTTATAAAAACCTAGTAAAGATGCATGATTAAGTTTTCCTTTGGGCTAAATGTCAGAGTGAAGCTACATGCATTTGGTTGGAAAATTGGCAGGTAGCATATTTATATCAACTGAAAATGGAGTCATGAATATATTTAAAATCCTATTTTTCCAGAAATCTTGAAACCTGTTTTCAAATTCTTATATCAAATTGAAAAACAAGGCTGCAATTCTTGCACTGTTCAGCAGACTGTTCAGCCAATATGATAAAATGCATAAAATTGTTCACCTTCATCTGAGCACGCCATAATTTCAGTTTCATTAGTAACACCGTGAGTATTTGTACATTGTGTCGATACATTGGTTTTCACCTGAAAGGCCCATGTTTAACTCATTTAAGTAAGTTGTTAAATAGAGTACACATACTAAATCTGCAAGCCAGTGTTCATCAAGTTCAGGCACACTTTTTGGGGGGGTTAATACCATAAACAACTTGATAAAGTTGTAAATCATGAAATCTGTTCAACATTTGAACTCAGCCATCTTCAGAAGAGTAAATGATGCCACCATAGTCAAAACCAACAGGAATTTGAATTCCTGGAACTGGCAATGATTTAACCCCTGAGCCCTTCCGAAATCCATAGTCTCGGTGAAGGTTTACCTGAAGTTATCCATTTTCAATGCTTTTGTACATTCATTTTTTATGCACTAGAATTTGGGGAAGCAACTGCATTGTCTTCTACTGATTTTACAAGTCCCTGTAACTGTATCAGATATGTTAGAAATATGGTAAAGAAATGGACTTTAACAGATTTCTTATTGTTTCATCTAAATCCCTTGAAGTCATTTCTTCAATATTAGATTCCTCATCAGTTCCTCTGACAAAACCAGCAAGTTAAGCCACTTTCACAACATCAGTTTTGTCCATCACAAAAGCATAAAACTTAAAATGAAGAGTTCTATTGTCCAAGATTCTTTCAAGAGATTTTTCAATTTCTTAAATTTGCTTGGGTAAAGTCTGGTGAGAGGAGCTGATTTCAATAATTTCTCCATTTTCCAGAGCACAGTGTATCTGCCACATTCTCCATGCATTCTAGTAAATGGGTTCAATTTTTATTAAATTTATTTATTTATTTGCTTGCAAGCAGAGAGAAAGAAAGAATGGGCATGCCTCTAGCCACTGCAAATGAACTCCAGATGCATGTGGCACTTTGTGCATCTGGCTTTCGTGGATCCTGGGGAATTGAACCCAGGTTGTTAGGCTTTGCATTCAAGTGCCTTAACTGCTGAGTCATCTCTCCAGCCCTGGCTTCTATTTTTTTAACTTTTTATTGACAATTTCCATAATTATAGAAAATAAGCCATTATAATTCCCTCCCCACCCCCACTTTCTCCCTCTCAAATCTACCCTCCATCCACCCTTCCCTTCACAATTAGTTTCTGTTTTATTTTGATGTCATCATCTTTTACTCCTATTATGAATGTCTTGTGTTTTTTGCCAGTAAATAGACTACCACATACCTTACTTTTACAAGAGTAGCTGACTGAGATGGAGAGACACACCGGTCGTCCAGTATGGCATTTGCCCTACAGCACAAGCCTGATGCCCACCAAATTTGGCAGCAGGTTTTTGCATAGGATGCCTTCTGGGTCTAGTCTTGGAAGACTTGCAGACTCCCGGCAGAGTAAGCAGCTTGCTTGACTGTTTGCCCCAACGAAAATAGAGTCATCGGCCCATGTCTTATTGAGCCATTGTCTTCATTTGTAATTTTTCATTTTTGAGGTTCTCTTTTGAGACATCTAAAGCCATGCTGGGATTGAAAAATTCATAACGGCCGGGCATGGTGGCTCACGCCTTTAATCCCAGCATTAGGGAGGCAGAGGTAGGAGGCTCTCCATGAGTTCAAGGCCACCCTGAGACTACACAGTGAATTCCAGGTCAGTCTGGGCTAGAGCGAGACCCTACCTTGAAAAACCAAAAAAAAAAAATTCATAGCAGATAAGGGACTATATATATTATTTTTATGAAATATATATTATTATTGTCAGGAAAATGAAAGGCAAGGCCTTGGCCCTTCTACATCTAAGCTGCCTACACAGCAATGAGATGTCAAGATCACCTCAGGGCTGGAGAGACCACTCAGTGGTTAAAGGAACTTGCTCCACAAGCTTTCCAGATGGAGTTAGAATCCCCAGCACCCACGTAAAGCTACTTCTGCAGGGGATAATGTGGCTCCAATTATCTGGCCTTCCCAGCAGCAAGGTGGAAGGAGAGAACCAACAGCCCAGGGTTGTCCCGACCTGCACACCCTGGCAGTGATGCACACGCACATCCATCCACACACAAAGAATACTGGAACAAAGAATGTTCCCCTGTCTCCCAATAACGTTAAACAGCCATCCTGGGAAGAGGTAGGTTGAAACAGCATTGAGAATTGCTGTTTCACTTGCATAGTCACCAGGAACACACGTAGCATCTGATGGCACAATTCAACTGTCTGCTGGCAGATCAGACACTGGGAGCTGCAGACCTCTTCAGAACTGAAGCCGGATATGTGTATCGATAGAGCATACATACGCTTATTTTGGGACGTTGGGACACGCGCTATCAACTATAAAGTTCACACTCGAGAACCACACAATCAGTTTCCAGAAAAATGCAAAAATGAAAAATTCCCATAAGTGTTTTAAGTAGATTTATGATGCTGTGTTGGGCCACGTTCAAAGCTGGCCCCATGCAGCCTGGGGACCTTGATAGAGGACGGGATGAAGAGAGGTCAGTAGAAGAAAAGGTCGATGGGAATGCTTCAGCCCACGTGCCGTGGGCTTGCCAGGCAGGTCCCCGGGCGGAGAGCTGGGTGCTGCTGGCCTAAGTAAAACCATACCTCCAAAGAAACACCCCGAGTCATTGCCAGGAGGACTCTCATGGTGCAGCTCTGCCCCATCCAGTGAAGCCCACATCCCCCACACCCCCAGACTTAACAGGTGTCTGTGCCCTTGTCTGAGGGACACAGGGGCCAAAACCAACAAGAAAGTAACTGAGGGGAAACAGTGATTGTGCAGGAAGCAGCAGATAACTTTCGAACCAGTGTGATTAGTTAGTATCTCAGAGGGAGAAGATCCTGCAGCCAGGAGATAAGGAAGCAGTGAAAGGGCCTGTAGGAGAGCAAAAAGAGCTCTTGGCCGGCAACAGATGCTTTAAAGTCGCAGAAAGGACCTTCCACTTGTAATTTGAACGGGTAGCATTGGGCTCCTGGTGGCCATGTGGTGGGAGGCTGGTTGAGCAAGGAGGGCAGAACACAGGCCATGTTGTTCAGGCTGGTACTATGCAGAGGAGGAGCAAGTGGATTCATTTTAGGTGAGTCGGTCGGGGTGGGGGAGGAGAACAGTCTGCCTAGGACGGGAAGCCACAGTGCAATGGGTTGAAGTCCAGAGAGAGGGAAGCATTGCCCTGAGCTTGGAGCCTGGCGCCCGTAGTGCCTCTGCCCCAGCCACTCTGTGGAAGCTGGAAGTCCCAGGGGAGTTTGACCTGGCCCAGGGATGGAAGGCTTTGCGCCAGCTGTCTCAGGTGGAGTGGATGAACAGGAGGCAGAGGTGACTTTAAACCCAAGCGGAGATCCTCAAGTGGCAAGCCAGGTCTTCCAGGTGCAGCGAAGTTGTAATTTCAAAATAGCTCTTTGCAATTCAGGGGCAGGCACGTCTTCAGGAAGCAATTAACAGACAATCAATTATTCATTGCGTTACTAATGCTTAGCAGTAATCAAATTGGTCTTTTAGCATGGATTTTTTCTTTTAATTAAGGCAGCCCAAACATTTCATGCAGTTTATTTGACTTAACAAAAAAAAAAAAAAAAAGGAAGAGGGGAAGCCATTTTCTCTCATTGTAACAGTGTCTGAGGAACCCGCAGGCAAGAAGGCTTTACTTGAGATGTGCCTGGAAACTCCAAAGCCTGTCTGGAGGTGCCTACCTGAGCAGATGAAATGAGGTGTTCCTGACTGTCCCCATAAGCTTGTGTTCTGAATGCTTGATCCCCGGCTGATGGCTGTTTTGGAATTGGAACCTCATGGGAGGTGTGCTGTGGGGGTGGGCTTATGAGTATTATAGCCAGCTTCCCCTTGCCAGTGTTTGCCACACTCTCCTTTCGCTGTTGTCCACCTGATGTTGGCCAAGAGGCGATGTCCCTCCTCTGCTCATGTCATCACTTGTCCTGCCATTGTGGAGCTTCCCCTCGAGTCCGTAAGCCAGAATCAACCCATTCATCCACAAGCTGCTTTTGGCCCAGTTCTTTATGCCAGCAACGAGAAAATAGACTGCAACTGTTAAAATTGGTACCATGGAGTGGAATTGTAGCTGCTAGAAACCCGATTCTGTGGCTTTTGGCCTTTTGGAACCAATTTGCAGTCTGAAATCCTGGCCTAAGAAATGCCTGGCAGTACTGTAAGTGCAACTTCCTGGACCATTCTGGTCAGAGTTGGAAAAACCTGAATGCAGTAAGGACTATGGGCAGTGAGGTTTGCTTTATGAGGGTGAGAAAGAAATTTGTTGGGGCTGGTCTGGAGGCAGTTTGTGTGAAAGGCTTTCTTCATCCTGCCTGCCTGTGTCCTGAGGACTTGTGCAGTGTTGCTTCACATAGAAGTGGACGGGCGTGAGCAGATGGAGATGGCACAGAAAAAAGAGAATTCACTGAGCCATGGTTAAGGTGAGTCAGCTATTGGAGGGATGGGAGCCCTTGACTCCTGACCAGGGGAGTTTGGGGTTTCCATGTAACTCTCTCCACTGAGAAGCCAGCCATTGTGTCCAGATAATTTGGACAGAGAGAGTGAGGAATCTGTGTTTTAAATTTAATTATAAAGAGATTGGTGAAGGTATGTCACAACTATTTCATTGTTTTAAGAAAAACAAGTAGGTCCTGGGACAGTGCCAGCCCGGGCTGCTGAGGGGAAGTTTTCTAAAATAAGAAACCATGGGCCAAGCTGACCTTGTGGCTGTGACCTTGTGTGTGGGGTCACCTCGCAGATGTGACTTGGAAGTGCCAGGATGTCTATGGCAGCGCCTCAGCCCTCAAATCATAAAAGGCCAGGTGGGCTGGGGAGATAGCTTAGTTGGTAATGTGCTTGCCTTCAAGCATTAAGACCTGAGTTTGATCCCCAGGAACCATGAAAGCTGCCAGGCACAGCAGTCTGCCCCTGGAATCCTACACTAGAGAAGCAGAGACAAGAGGACTCCTGGGCTCACTGTCCCACCAGTCCAGGCCAGGCAGTAAGAGACCCTGTCACAAAGGAGGTGATTGGAATTTCTGAGGATGAAACCCACAGTTGTCCTCTGGCCTATACAAATACACGCCCCCCCCCACACACATAGCATGCACACATACATGCATGCCTGTGCCTTCCCCCAGAAAAAAAAAAAGCAAAGAAAAATATGCCAGGTAGAAGTTGGCTCTGGCTCTGTGTCGCTCTTGGGCAGCACCAGCTTTAGTTTTCGGCAGTGTGGTGGCTTGAATTTAAATGTCCCCCTAAAGCGTCCTGTGTTTGTGTGACTAAACCTCATACTTCATCTCCAGCTGGTGAAGCCTTTGGAAGGTGGAGACTTGCTGGAGGAGGTGTACCACTGGAAGTGGGCCTTGGGGTTTATCCGGACCCACTGGCTGTTCAGGAGCTCACCCTCTTTCCCTTCCTGCCGGCTGATGTGGAGACGTGATGCCCAACTGTCTGCCCTGGCCATGCTTTCCCTGCCAGAGAGAAGCTTCTTGAAACTATAAATCAAAATAATCCTGTCCTTCCATAGGCTGCTTCTGGTCGGGCATTTTGTCCCAGAAACAAGAAGGTCACCAACTGCTACAGGTAGAGCTGGAACTGGAATCCAAGACGATCAGGCTCTCAATCCAAACGGAGTGTCCACACTGTGCCACACATCTGAGGCTTCTGGAGGTTTCCTTGAGAATTCACCTTCTGCCCTAGACCTGCTTTAAAACCACATATTTTATTTATTTGAAGTAGAGAGACAGGGGAGAGAGAGAGAAAGTATAGTATGAGTTGAGTATGGACACACTGGAGACGAACTCCAGATGCGTGCACCACTTTGTGAATCTGGCTTTACGTGAGTCCTGGGGAATCAAACCTGGGGCATTAGGCTTTGCAGGCAAACACCTTAAGTGCTAAGTCATCTCTCCAGCCCCAAGACCTGTATTTCTAATGGGTGTGTCAGTTCAGCCCTCGTGGGAAGCCCAGGACAGACTTAATTATCCCTGTTATACAGGAGAAAAGCCTGTTCGGGGAGATCATGATGGTGGATGTAGACTAACCACCCCCAAGACATCAGCACTCTGATCCTGGAAACCCATGAACAAGTCCCCTTAGGTGATGAAGGGGAGTTTGCAGTATGACAAAGGCTGAGGACATCCAGGTGAACCATGTACCTGCATGCTTCAGCGTGGACATTGCTCAGTCATGCAGAGAGCCATGAGCAGAGTAAGGGGGTCAGGGAGGACAGGAGCTGAGGAGCACACACAACCCCCAGACACTGGGAAAGACATGCAGATTCTCCCAGAGGCTCCACAGAAGCACGTGGTCTCGCTGGTTCTGTAACTTTAACTTGGTGAGAGCAGTACTGGGCTTCCGACCCAAAGAGCCATCACATGATGACGTCAAAAGCCACTAAGTCTGTGGGACATTACTGACATGAGAGTAGACGCAACTACAGGGGCTCAGCCAGGGAGGGTGCTGTTGGAATTTGGGTGCCATAACCCTGATTCCCTATGTTCCCACACGTGGACATTTTCTGGGTGACACTAAAGACCTGACTTTTCCCAATGGGGCTCTTACCTGAGTTGTAAATGCCCTTGGGGAGGTAGCGCATGAGGAGCTGGCTCTGTTAGGAATTGAACAGAAAGTAAATTTCAGAAAAACCCATTGAGCCTTGTGGAAACTCAGAACATGAAGAGGCTATTGGAAAGGCCTAGACGTTGATGACAAATCAGCCTGGGAGAGTCCACTGTTCACTGCTACTACTGGACCCTGTTGTCATGGCTCCTATGCCTGGGAGGTAGACACTGAGTCTCTAGAAAGATCTCCATATGCAAGAAAGGTTGCAGACCTACAGTATTTGACAAGTGTAGGGAGACAATGTGCTGAGCGACTCTATTCCAAATATTCTTCCTCAGTCCATAGACACAATCAAAGTGGCCCTAACTGGACTGCCACCTTAGCGGCCCACGTTCATTTCTTTTATACTCTGGGAAACCCAGCAGAGTCCTCGGATGCCCAAATGTTCTCAGCTGTGATTGGAAAATGGAAGTCACAGGTGTGGCCAGTCAGGATGTATCCCAGGAGGTGTCATCAAGTGCAGCAGATCAGGCTGTATGCCTGCAGCTCTCATCAAGTGAAGCAGGTCAAGCTGTATCCCAGAAGCTGTCATCAAGTGCAGAATGGCAGGCTTTATCCCAGCAGCTGTCATGTGCAGCAGGTCAGACTGTATCCCTGAAGCTGTCATCAAGTGCAGCAGATCAGGCTGTATCCTTCAAGCTGTCATCATGTGCACCAGGTCACATTGTGTCCAGGAGCTGTCATCAGATGCAGCAGGACAGGCTGTGTCCCAACAGCTGACATGAAGTGTAGGAGGTCAGGCTGTGTCCCAGCAGTTGTCATCAAGTGCAGCAGGTCAGACTGTATCCCAGGAGCTGTCATCATGTGCAGTAGGAAAGCCTGTATCCCTGAAAGTATTGTCATGTCCTGGCTCAGCTGGACCTCAGCGATAAGTATAGACACGAATTTCTCTAGGTTCATTCCTCTAGGGTCATTTTTTCAGCCAAGTTCCCCCCCCCCCATACTCGAGAGAATCCATGGGCATTTTGGTGGATAGACAGATGGACAAGAGAATGAGTAGACTGATACATGTTTGGCTGTGGTTGTCAGTGGTTGAGTCGATGAATGGATAAGTCAGATGGATATGTAGATAGTAGATGGGTGGATGGGTAGATCGTAGGTTATCACTGCCCGTCGCCCACGGAGGGCAGTGATCACACAAATACACACACACACCGCTTGTGGGTTGACGAACGTGTGTTCTTTATTACAGAGAACGAGGCAGAATATATAGAGCTTCCTGGCCAATCAGGGGGTTAATGGTCAGTCTTATGATAAGAACCTGTGCATAATAGCCGATCGAGATCACCTCCTGAAACTCATTAAGCCAAGCCCCTCTTGGCAGGCTGTCAGGTGCCGTCCAAGACTAAGCCAGGGTGTGCCTCCAAAGGCCCCCAAAGGCTTTCGCCCCCGACAGTAGGTGAGTAGATTGGTTGATGGATGGTAGATGGGGTGGTGAATGTATGCTTAGACGATGTGTGAGATTGTGGGTGGGCTAATAAGTACGTGGATGGGAAGGGTTGTGAACAGATAGCAGATGCAAAACCTGGACTGACATATACCTGAGTGGGTAGACAGATGGAAAGCTGATGGATAGACAGTGAGTGAGTGGCTTGGTGGATGGATGGGTGGAATAAGAGGCGCATGATGAGGCCTCGAGAAGTTTACTCATTTGCCCAAAGTCACACAGTTAGTACTTAGTACTGAGACCCACACAATCTAACTGCAGAGCTCATTCTCTTAGTCACTCTATTAAGTCACCAGCTAAGCATGAGTGAAACCTGAATTGGGATTCAATCCCACTAGGCTAAAGGAGTAGTTGGGGAAGCTGAGATGGTGCAGGGACCTCAGCCACCAATGAGATACAAAATTTTCTCTTCAAACCTGGAGGTTAAGCCATCAATTCTGAGATTAGAAAAGCAATTCACACAGCTTGTGTTATTAAGGAGACCCCAGCAACAAGGAGACTGTGGAAGAAGTCCAGGCCACAGGCAACCAGGTGGACACCAAGCATGTGACATGGTCACAAAAAAACGGAACAACTCAGAGCTCTCAGGACCTGCATGTTGGAGGCAGGAAGTCCCGTCAGGCGAAGCTGTGGTCACCATACTTTCCTGAGCTGCTGAGCTTCTCCTGGTATATTAGTCAGGACAAAGAGGCTGGGCTGCTGTAACCAAGAGTCCCTCTTCCTATGGCTCTGCTGATAGAATGCCTGCAGCATCTTTGTCCTCGGAAGTCACCCTGCCACTTGATGTTCTGCCCCCTTCGGGGCGTTTCCTCGTCCCTGGAAACAGAGCAGAGCAGGGGTCACGTGAAAGACACATGCTTAGTATTTGAATCCAGTCCTAGAAGTGACAAGGATTTCCACTCACTTGACCCTCATCTGAGGCTCACACCCTGCTGTGAGGAAGGAGGAGGCATCATGCAGTTAAGTCGCCACGTGCCAAGACAACGGCTGTTCCTCTGGGAGAAGGGTGGGTTTGAAGGCCAATGGCAAATCTGTCGCATCTCGGAATTGGGAGGTAGACTTGATATCAAGATGGAATGAGATAATTTTCTTAGACCACTGGGAACACACTGGCACGAGCACTTAACTGTCATGGCACTTAACAGATTCACAAGGCATCTGAGAGCTGCCCAGGGCTAGTTTGTTAGTTATTTTCTTGTGACTAAACACCTAGCCAGAAACAACTTCGGGAAGGGTTGATTTTGGCTTCCAGTCTCAGGTTCTAGTCCATCACTTGAAGAAAGACCTGGAGGAGCTCAGGGCAGCTGGTGACATGCAGCCCACAGTCAGGAAGCAGAGAGATGAGTGCAGGTGCTCAGTTCTCCAGCCTTTGGGATGGCGAGTGAATGGCTTGGTGGAGGATTAAGGTGGGTCCTCCCACCTCAATTAACCTAATCCAGAAAGCCCCTCATAGACGGTCCAACAAGGTTGGTTTCCATGGTGATTCTAAATCCTGTCAAGGTGACAACCAGAGACTGACATCACACCTGGCCACAGCATGGTGATCAGAGACACCCAGGCACAGTTGAGTCTGACTGAAGTAGCAGAATCTTTGAGGGAGGGAGCTGAAGTCAGCCTGGGGTCAAGGCTGACAGAAGTCAGAAGGATGTTGGCAAGGAATGTGTCCTAAAAACTCCTGGGGCAAACTTAGCTCAGAAATCAGGATGGTGGTACAGGAGACCACCCAGAAGGCGGCAAGACCACCCAGGGTTCCTCTCTGAAGGAACTAGGGGCCGAGAATGAGCCGCTCTGAAGCCAGAGCACAGAAAGGCACCCCAGGGATCAGCGGCAGCACAGACTTGCTCCCATCCTGTGGTGCTATTGACCAGCCCTCACGGGTTTGGCTAGAATGAGTCTGTTCCTGACATCCTGCAGACTCAAGCGACAGGGTTGAAGGCACACTCCAGGCTGTGCACACGTGCGCATGTTCGTGTGTGTGCATGTGCACACACTTGTATCCTTTCACCCCATTTCTGCTCATGAGTCCCTTCCCTGCCTTGCTGCATTTCACATGTCCAGGAGAGGAGAGAGACCAGCCAATGCCCAGTTATCCAACGGGCCAGTCTAGTCAGAGTGTGGGTTTGCCTGCTGAGGCTCTGCTGGGTAGGACTGGACTCCACAGGTAGATGTTAAAAGGAGCCTGTGTCTAACCCAAGCTCTGCCGCCCAGAAAGGGCAAGTTTCTCAGCCTCTCTGAGATCCAACTTCCTCTTCAGCAAAATGGGGTTCCCTCTGAAAGTTGCTTGCAGGGTCAGTGACATGAGCTGAGCCCTCTGGAGAGGCCTGGCTATCTGGTCCCAGGAACTCAGAGGCGACAGCTACAGTGTGGCCAGTTGTCGTCCGGCCTGTCTCTCGTCAGATTCTGCAGTGGATACAAAGAGAGCACTGGACTCACCTGAAGCCACCATGCCTGGCTGAGTCACTGATCAAAGTGAAGGCCAGCAGGCTCTGAAATGGCTTCATGTTACTGTTATCAGGGAGGGGGTGATGCAGAAGGACCCCAGCTGCTAGTCCAGCCTGAACCATTATTTTTTAAAATATTTTATTTATTCATTTTCAAGCAGAGAGGTACAGAGAGAGAGAGAGAGAGAGAGAGAGAGAGAGAGAGAGAGAGAGAGAGAGAGAGAGCGCCAGGGCCACCACCTTGTGGGGTCTGGTTTATGTGGATACTGGGGAATTGAACTCAGGGCCTTAGGCACTAGAGGCAAGTGCCTTAACCGCTGAGCCAGCTCTCCAGCCCGCTGAACCATTATTTAACCTGTCTGCCTTGTGTGGATGTGAGCATTAATGGGAGAATAAGCTCTTGTCTCAGCGGCACGGAGCCAATACTCAGTATTCTAAGAGTTATAGGTCCTGATAGTGGTTAAGTCCCCAGACTCGCATCTTAGAATATGGTTGCCACTCAGTGCCACTCTTGCTAGGATCATAGATCAGCTGGCTTTGCCCTGTCACTCATTCAACCCACTAAGTGCTGTCGTGGGCCCTGAGGACAGACTGTACGCAGAACAAACACGCTTTGCTCACCGGAGTTCTGGGACCATTGCGGCAGAGGGAGTTCAACAGAGACCACACATGGTGACTCCAGGGGAAGTTCTGTAAGAGTTGGGCACAGAGCACCGTGTCATCATCATGGGGATGACTGAGGGGTCAGAGAAGGTCATGCTGCCTAGTGGCCTGGGTCGTCTGAAAGGTTTGCTGCGAAGAAGCCGAGCACAGGTGTTCTGGCAGAAGGATCAGCATGAACAACAGCCCTGAGTCTTGTGTTTGGGCGACATCAAAAGAAAACCCCCATTTATTGCAGGCTGGAGAGCTGCAATATTGCTGCAAGGGAGGTGGGCAGGAGCTGAGGAGACCTGTGAAGAGCCACACATGGAGCGAAGCTTGCACCCCCTTCTGTGGAAGAGTGGGTTGTGGAGCGAGAGTGGATACTAGGAGAACAGAGGGAAGGTGCACCTCCTTCAGGTCAGTGATGGCACAGCGATGGTGGTGAAGGTGGAGGGAGAGGACAGGAGAAAGGTCAACTGAGCAGTCCACCGGGACCTGTGCATGGGCCGGGATGTAGGACCACAGCCGAGGTGAGAAAGACAGAGAGGAACTGTCTAGGGAAGGATGGCGCCAGGGGACACTTGACCTAATGCTCAGACAAGGAATGTTCCTTTAGCTTTTTGATCACGTGAGAACCCCAGTGAGGTACAAAGATCTTGCACCTCGCCTAAACACCCACCCTGCTCCGTCCATCTCTCTCCACGGCCGCCATGAGCTCAGGACATTCTTCTGTCCTGATGTGCAGTGACTCCTCATCATCAAGGTGTCACTGGATTTGCTCAGCCACTGCCTTTGCCTACCTCCCATCTCATTATCCTCAGAGTTCCTACTTCTTTTAGTGAAAATGGAGTTGTCTGCTGGACTTTAAAGGGTCCCGACCGACCAGCTGTCGGAGCTTGGTAAGGCAAAGTTAAATGCGCCAGGATCAAAGGCTGTAAGAGGCAGCATGAGTCCATCACAGCATCTTAATACAGGAGCCACTGGACTCCTCCCAAAACGGAAACTAAATTGCTCAGTGCAGGAACCTGAAAGAGCGCATTGAGCAGCTCCAGGCTTTTGAGCTGCCAAAATGGAACTCTCTGGAGAAGGGAACACCCAGGGTGCAAGGGGAGCGTCCCTGAAGCCATCTCCTCCTGGCCTCAGGATTCCTTGAGCATTGTGGGGGTTTTGTTGTTGGTTGTAGTTTTTTGTTTGCTTTTTGAGAGAGTCTCATGTAGCTCAGGCTGGCTTTTTAAAAAGCTTTTTACTAGCAGTTTCCTTAATCATAGGCCATAAACCATTATCACTCCCCCCAGCCTCCCCCATATCTCTTCCCCCTCTCATTAGTCTCGTCATCTTTTCCTCCCATCATATGTAGGGATTATCAGGCACTGTGACATCATGAATATCAAGGCCGTTTGTGTCTGGAGTTTGCGTTGTAAGCAGTCCTCCCCTTCCTTCAGCTCTTACAATCTTTCCACCATCTTCCACAACAGACCCTGAGCCTCGGGAGGTGTAATGGAGATGTCCCAGTGCTGAACACTCACTCCACTGTCACTTCTCAGCACTGTGGTATCTCTTGAGCTACCCCAATGGTCACCATCAGGCCGGCTTTGAACACACTACGGAGCTGAGGATGACCTTGAACTTCTGATGCCTCCATCTCCTGAGTGCTGGCTATAGTTTAGGTGGTGCTGGGGGGCGAACCGAGAGGGCTTTTTGCCTACAAGGGAGGCAAGCACGCTACCAACTGAGCCACATTACTAGACCCACATATATATTCCTCTTTGTGTGGGCGTCCACGTGCCACAGTCCACACGTGGAGGTCAGAGGACAACCTTGAGGAGTCAGCCCTCCCCTTCCATCCTGTTGGAGACGCTGCCTCTTACTTTTGCCTCCACAAGCGTCCCATCAGCTGGCAGGGAGCTTCTCTTCTGACTCTCATTCCGTTACCATTACAGACACGAGAGCTCCTTGCAATGGGCTCACAGGGTTTCTGGGGATCCAACTCGGATGGTCAGGCTTTAAGCTCCCTCCAGCCCTTGTCCATCAAGCAAGGATAACCCTGAGGAGCCTTCAGGCTCTGCACACTGTCTCCTGCCACAGGTTGGGTGACCTGGGGCCCGTCTCTCTGTACGAGGAGCTGCCATATAAAATGAGGCCGGAGGCTCCTGGTGGGCTGTGCCGAGACGTGCAGCTGGAGCTGACCCACTCTTGCGTCACCCATCTTGCTACCTGCCTGGGGACTTGCATTGCAAAGCAGGGAGACCCATAGGAGCCCGCACTGCTTCTCTGACATGTTGGAAACAAATCTGTGTTTGAAAGGCAGGGATAACAGGTGTGACATTCTGTTGAGAGCCTGAGGTTTATAGTAGCAGAGGAGGTGGCAGGAGCAGCTGGCCACACTCCAGCAGGGCCCAGGGCCACCTTCTGTTACTCTCCTCCCTTATCACTTGCTGTTTCTCTCCTGTCCTCTCTCCCTCCCTTCCTTTTGGCTGCATTTCCTAGCGTTCTTCCTTTGTTCCGCCAAGTTCTAGTCCCCTCACCTTTTTTTCCAGGAAGGCTGTGAGCTGTTTCAGCCAGGTCCCTTTCTGTCCAAGTAACCCAGTCTGGTTTAAGTACAAAGGCTACTCGGTTGGCCTAAGCACTGGGCCAGGCTGGGGCATGGGCTTCAGGCACAGCTGGATCCAGGGTTGAAGCGAAGGCATCAACACTCACTTTTCCTGCCCCTTCCCTGGCTTGCTGTTACATTCCACTCCCCCCCCACACACACACACACACATACTAGGCTGCATCTATGGGAGCCACTCCGTTTGTGGAAGGAAGGGTTCCCCTGCAGGTTCAGGGTCACATCTTACCAGCTCACCACCAGCATGAAGAGCGGGATCCCAAGCAAGACTTGAGCTGACCCCGTGGCTCACAAGCCATGTGTCTGTCTATTAACTGGCCACTGACTGGGGGTGCACAGCTCCCTCCGAGATGCACAGAAAGTGGTGGGGAGCAGCTCCCCAAGGTGAACTCAGGCTGCCCTGCCATGAAGGAGGAGCCCAGGTGCCTGCTTAGGCCTGACGGGCCCCCTGCAGATCCACTCGGGCATCCTCAGTCTTGGTAGCTTATTGGAGTTCCACCCCTCCTCGTACTACCAGGTTTCTGCAGTGTCGTACCATCTCCATCGGGGAGGTAGCCTACCTCCAGCACCCCAACCATACGGTCTTCCCAGCTCTTCAGGTCTCCTCCCCACAGTGACCCACCATTATGACAACACAATGGGTAAAACTGCTCAGTGCTGGGTTCAGATCATGGCCTGCCCCTTGCTGAGATGTGCAAAGGTGGTGGGGAGTTCAAAACTAGATAATGGTATGGAATATTGCTTTGTGACCGTCTTCCCTGTCCCACCATGTCCTACCCACTGTCCTTATGCTAAATACAGCTGTCAGTGACAGCATCCCACGGGACCCACCTATAAAGGGCTCCTGCCTCTCGCTGCAGCCCTGGGGTCCTCAGCATGCAGCCCCCACAGCCACCAGTTCTCCTGGTCGTCCAGGTAGTTCAGAACCTCGAGAGTTGGGAGTCTCAGCTGAGTGGCAGTGCACTTACACCAGGAGCAGGGACCCTGGCTCTGTCCACCTCCTCACAGGTAACAGCGCTGTTCACCTCAGCTCACTGGGACCACTTGGGTCTAAGTTGCCCACTCAAGTGGGTATCAGAATAGAGACCCAGGCTGGGAGGCCAGAGGCTGGGCAGTAATATCCCGGGAAGGAGAGAGTAGATTGGCCCAGGGCCAACCACATCTCTCTGTGGAACCCGCAGGAGTCTGGGAGCCTGAGCACTGCCACAGTCTAGAGTCTTGGTAGAAAAAGCACAGATTTTAGATGTCACCCAGTCCTGTGTTCAAATTCTGCTTCGCCTCCTAGCAGCTATGTAACCTTAAGCAAAACGCTCACCTCTCCGGGCCTCCGTTTTGTACATCTGTGAGTAGTAGTATGCTATGGGGAGGAAGCTCAGTGCATGTGAATTTCTTGTGAAACCAGGCTGGAGGATGGCTCAGTGGGTAAAGCCCTTGTTGTTCAGATCCCCAGGCCCCACGTAAAGGCTGAGCACGTGCATGCCTGTGAGCTCAGTGCTGGGAAGGTGGGATAGGTAAGTCCTAGGGCTCACTGGCCAGTTTGTCCAACTGACTCCGTGAGCTTGCTCATTGGGAGACTCGTCTCGCAGACAAGGAGGGTCTGAACATGGTGCTACACACCTTTAATCCCAGCACTCAGGAAGCAGAGGTTGGAGTGTAACAGGGAACTTGTTGCCAACACACCAATACATTTAGGGGCCCCAGATTCTTGTCATATAAATTCAAAGAATTAAAGTTATTGACCACCAGAGGGTAAGGCTTAGAGAGGCCGAATTAGATTAAGAAGGGAAAACACAGAAGGCTTCCATCATGAGGGGTAAAAAGCCCTTGAGGGAGGGTGGCTGTGGTGAGGGGCCTGACCTAAGCCTGGCGACTCAGATGTCTGCACTGAGGGGTAAGAGAACAATTTGTCTTTCCCTTTTGTATTTAAATTTCCCCCTGGAAGTCCGAGTGTCCTGCCTCAGGTGAGCCAGAGAGACAGCTGATTGGTCTGGCTCTGACCAATCACAGTTCCAGGACTAGGTTTGAGTTCTAGTAAAAGAGACCTCCCACTCCAGGGAGGGGCTTTAAAACAGTTTAGGCCAGAGATCAGTGGAGGCTGCAAACGTACTTCCAAGGGCGCTGCTGCTCCTTACTTTCTGGTTCCAGACGCCCTAAAGGATGATTAGTGTGAGAGTTCAAGGCCAGCCTGATCTACAGAGTGAATTTCAGATCAGCCTGGGCCTGCTTCAGAACCACCTAGATAGACACATAGAGTGATAGGTAGACAGAGTGATAGATAGCAGAGAGAGAGGAAGACAATTAATTGATGTTAACCTCTGGTCTCCAAAAGCATGTGCACATATGTGTGCCCACACACATGCAAAATAAATAATAAATAAATAAGGAACAACTAAGTTACGGGAATAACAAAATTTTCATCAACATAGTTACAGAATCACACTTGAATTTTACATACTTTTTTTTTTTCGTTTTTCAAGATGGGGTTTCACTCTAGTCCAGGCTGACCTGGAATTCACTACGTAGTCTCAGGGTGGCCTTGAACTCATGGAGATTCTCTTACCGACCTCCCAAATGCTGGGATTAAAACCAGGCACCACCACGACCAGCTGTGGCTCCTCCTGCCTCTCAAGCATGCCAGGCCCACGGCCGCTCCTGGGCTTCCCCCAGGGCCTCCACTCCACCCTGTGTTGCAAAGTCATGTCCACACAGAGGCAGAAGCCATGCTGGGTGTGCCTTCTTGCTCTGTTGGCCCCTGTTTCCTGGAGCAAAAGCCTCCAAGGGCTTCTGCTGTCTTGAGCCCAGAGATCATTCAGCATCTGTCCCCGCCCTCGACAACATCAACTCATGGGCATTGTCCCTCCGTCCCCTGGTGTCAAGGGGGAGCCTGGCTCCTAGTCAGTGCTCCGAGGAGCTACGAGGGCTGCCAGAGAGGTGACAGGGATGCACCCTTGCCCTGGAGGTCCTGCTCCTAGCTGAACCCTGACCTGCGGGCATCCAAAGAGATTCCCAGCCGGGCTTAGGACTGTGCCGCCCTGAGCTTTCCAGTGGGCCTCTTGCCATGTCTCCACTGCCTCACAGCGACGCCCTGATGAAGGCACCACAGTGCTCCCGTGCTCAGGGAAGCGGCACAACTAACCCAAATCATGGGGACATGGGGACAGGAGCCCAGGAGTGTGTGTGCCACAGTCCCCAACTTTGGCTCTTGCACCAGGGTGACGCTCAGCAGAGACTCTGAAGAAGGTCTTGCAGGACGTTGGAAGCCCTTCAGGTGCAGGAGGAGAGAGGCCCTCTGGGTGGAGGAGGAGAGACGCACAGGAGGGGCTCCTGGGATCCTCTCAGCAGCCATTCACCACGGATGGGCATGGGGCCTTCCATGTTTGAGCAGAGACAGGGGCCTTCCAGGCGCAGAGCACTCAGTGGGTGGCAGGGGAAGCTGGACCAGTGGGGCCAGTGGCATTCACACAGAGCAGGGCCTCCTGGCCCGGCTTGGAGAACGCGAGGAGCAGGCGTGGACCATACCGCTCCATTGGCTAATGAAGAAACATGTCCAAGACCATGTGCCCAGGGCGGCTTGGCCGTGCAGTACGGGACAGTGCCTTCCTGACTGTCCTACAAGAGGCCTCTGCCTTGCCACAGAAAAAGACACTGATGTGTGTGGGCCTGGCTGGGCTGGGTGATGGAGGATCAGCGGAGAAGTGGCCCAGCAGGTCCTCCTCCCCTTCTCCTCCCCGGAGCCTTGAGTGATGGGACCCTACCAGAGGTCTCCTGGTCTTTTGGATCTTTCTCTCTCTGGGCCTTCTGCTTCCCTAAGTCTAGGTGCTGGAAGATCTCTGAGCTCCATCTTCCTTAGCATCACAGACGTCTAACCATGGCGCATCTGTTTCTCGTGGCCACTGAAACAACTGACCACGAGCCAAGTGGCCCAGGAGGGGCAGGCTCTGTAGGTGAGAAGTACCCATGGGCTAGCATCGAATTGGTGCTGCTTCTTGAGGAGCTGTTCCCAGCTGCCGGGGCCCCATATTCTGGGCTCCCTGGCGCCCACTTTGCTGCCGCTTGTCAGTTTTCCATCCCCACCACAAACACCTGGAAAATCAATTGCCTTCAAAAGAAAGGGTGCAAAGTGCACATGGACACGCAGCTGGAGTTCATGTGCAGGGGCTGGAGGCCCTGGCACACCATTCTCTCTCTCTCTGTCTCTCTCTCTGTCTCTCTCTCTCTGTCTCTGTCTCTCTCTCCCCCCATATATATATGTATCTATATACATATATATCATCTATCTATCTCCTTGCAAATAAATTTTTAAAATTATTTCTATTTTTAAACAGAGAGGGGAAAGGGTCATGTGACTCGGTTTCAGATGTTATGCCATGACCCAGAGGCCTGTGGTGAGTGAGGCAGCAAACGCATTGGCAGAGCAAAGCTGTCCACCTCCTGGCCAGGAATAGAAGGCCGAACACACGAGGTCGGGCTCCGCAGTCCCTGCGGCGGGCGGTACACTCCAAAATGATCTACCTGTTCAGGTTGTCACCGCCTCACAGTGGCGCACCCTGGGGAGCAAGCCTCGAACACGTGGTCGTTGGGGGACACTCACACCCAGCCCCTGGTCTTCGCTCGCAAAAACCCCTGTGTCTGCACTGGCCTCAGTTACGTGGGTTAATGGCTTTCTGGAAGTCCCAGGGGAACAACGCAACTCCCTGTTGCCTGGGCATAGTTGCGGGATTTGGCTTGGGCTGATGCCTTCTACCTGCTGTGCCCAGAAACTAGGGTGCTGACTAGGAGGCCTCGGGAAAAGTGGGTCTCCTCTGTGGACCTCCATGTCCCCTGTTGTGGAGAGTGAGGTCACCGTGACCTCCCTGCCTCTTCTGGCCGCACTGCAATCAGAGGGTGCATTTGTGCACCTGTGGATGACAGGGGCCGTATTGGGGCGAAGTCCTTGTTCCTGGGGCAGTTCTGTCACCACGGCAGCAGCCTCACCCCTTCACTGGGTGCCCCTGCTTTGTTTGAAAAGCCCAGGCCCCACAGAGCTGCAGAAAGTAGCGTGTAGGCAACCCCTCCTGCTGGTCAGAATCTCTGGCTTCTTTTCACAGAACCCCAGGGGCCCCTGGGGTGGGGGGGCTTATTGAGCACCAAACAATGGCCCCTCATGAGGTCAGCCGCAGCCTGGCAACCGCTCAGGCCCTTAGCAACAGGCCCAGAAGTGTTGATGTTTACCCAACAGAAACTTTTGGTTATCTCGATAGATGCCCAATTTCCTTTTCAGAGAACCGCCCGCCTCCTAAGAGGCTTCACCCACTCAGAGTGGCTGAGAGGAGTAGGGGGGCCAGGGGCCCCTCTCCACACCTCTCTGAGTGGGTGTCGGACATAGCAGTGAAGAGTGTGATGATATTTCCCCATTTATCAAGGCTGCAACAAGTGTCCACCCCATCATGTCCCCCCTCCCCTAGTCGGAAACTAACCCTGGGTAATTCAGCCAGGCATTTTCAGGGACTTTCTCTAGGCCATGCCTGGAGTCAGGCAGTGGGGAAGTTGGAGACACACAGCCCTGATCCTGGCTTTCAGAAGCTTCTGGACCCAGAAAGAAGGTTGCTGAAGCTCTCTGCAGCACCTCTCTCTCTCTCTCTCTCTCTCTCTCTCTCTCTCTCTCTCTCTCTCTCTCTCTCTCCTCTCTCTCCTCTCTCTCCTCTCTGCTCTCCGCTTCCCTGCCTGGTCCCCACTAAGCTATTTTAATGACGAACTCCTCAGCTTGCCCATGGCGGCATTGTGCACGTTTTAAAGCACTTCCCTTGTGGTACCTCTTTTAACCCTGGCATCACCTGAGGCTGCATTCCCACTTCACAGATGGAAGGCTGGAGGCCTGAGGTCATGGAGGGTGGAGTGTCCTGGGAGCTGCTTCCTCCTTCCTAGCCTGAGAGCATGTCACAGGACCAGTCGATAGAGGAGATGAAACTGCTCAAAACCTCTCAGAAGCTGCGTGAGGAGCTGGGCAGACGGCCCCGTAGGCAAGAGCCCTTGTCTGCAAGCATAAAGAACTGAGTTCAAGTCCCAGTACCCACATGAAAAAGCCGGCCAAGGCCACACATGCTGTAATCCCAACACTGAGTGGGGTGGAGATAGGACTCACAGGTCAGTCAGAATGACTAGAAAATGATGAGCTCAGGGATAAATAATGGAGAAGACTGATCGAGGCGTCACTTAATGGCCTCTGCATATGTGTGATGGGTGCGGGCGTCTCCACACACATACTCTCGTGTGACCCTTGCCGAAGGCGCTGGCTGGCTGCCCGTGGCCCAGGTTATCACACCTTCAGTACACCACGCACTCCTCGGCTTCAGGCTTGCCCCCAAACACCCTCTGTGGGACTCCCTGGCCCATTTCAAGGCCAGGAAGGAGAACTAAGCTCTGCTATGTAGCTTCCAACCTTAGTTTCTTCATCTTTAAAATGGGGCTAAGACTGGGTTGTTCTGAGGCCAGAATGAGACAAAACGGAGAAGCAGTGCTCTGGGCTGGGTACGGGAGAGATGCACACACCGGGAGTCCCGGTACCAGGAAGGTGGAGGTATCAGAACCAGGCTCCAGATCATCCCTGGCTACTTAGCATGTTGGAGGTCAACCCGAGCTACGTGCAACAGCCTGCTCACAGAGGGGCCCCGCTGGGAAGCTTTTCTAGGTGGTCCTTCTTGCTCTTGGGTGTGCCATTTGGAAGTGGGTTGTGGGGAGAAACCCACCCCAGCAGTATGGGCAGAACCCACTTCAGCAGAACACAGGCTTGGCTTCCAGCGACGTCCACCGTGACAGGTTTGACCAGTGGAACCGCTGCTTTCCCAACCATCCCCTGCAGCTCCCTCTTCTCCTGCCTTTACCAAGCTCCTCTCTGGCAGCGCCGTCAGATTCGCTGGTGCTGCCATGCACTGAGTCACCAGATCACCAAGGCAGGGGCTGTGGGAAGGGTGTTCCCTCTTCTGCTGCAGAAACACCACAGCAGGGAAGCTCCTAAAAGCCAGAACTCGGCCCATGGCAGGCACCAAGGGGCCTTCTGCAGCTTCTGACATTGCTCAAAATCAGTGTTGAGAACCAGGAGCTAGCCTGTCGACAGGCACTGCTCCATTGCTTACGTGACCTTCACCATTGAGCAGAAGCAATGATACTGCCTACAATTTCCATTTGCCAGCTTTCAACAAATGGTGGGGTGGCATGGCCAGGACACTCTGGGCCAACTCTGCACCTCATCCCACAGTCCCTTCCACTAGGCAGCCCAGGCGGTGTTGAAGACTTTGTGCGTCTGGTTTTATGCGTACTGGGGAATTGAACCCTAGGCTGGCAGGCATTGCAAGCAGACACCTTTAACCACTGAGCAATCTTAGGTGTCCCTAAGTTACCTAAGGAACTTTATTTTTTTAAGAAGGGCTTCAGAAGTTCTCTCTCTCTCTCTCTCTCTCTCTCTCTCTCTCTCTCTCTCTCTCTCTCTCTCTCAGCTCAAGTTGACCTGGAATTCACTATGTAGTCTCAGACTGACCTTGAACTCAAGGAGATCCTCCTTCTACCTCTGCCTCCCAAGTGCTGGGATTAAAAGTGAGCACCACCACATCCAGCTGCATCTTTTTTTATTATCCATAATTAGATACACTCAATAAGGGAATAATGTGTTGATGTCTCCAATTCCCCGATTTCCCTCTTCCCTGTCCCCAGTCAGTTGGAGATCCTCCTCCGTGGGCAGTCTGGATCAGTCCATGGGGGAGGGGGTTGTGAACAGCCTAGGAGTCAACCCGGTTTCACCCCGCTTTGCATGTTGTTACTGAGGGGGGCCATGTCTCTGGATATTCTCCCCCACCATGGCTCTTCCGATCTTTCTGCCCCCTCTTCCACTCAGTTCCCTGAGTCACGGTGGGTGAGTATTAAGGCTGTTTTGTTGTTGGGGCCTTAGGGGCCTCTGCACTTCTGCTTGAGGGTGTGTTTAAAATCATTGGTGTCTGTTTCGCTGGTTCATCCTGGGTTGACCTGTGGTTCTAGGTCTCTTGCTTCTCCCATCACTGCCTGCGGGGTTCCATGTGGATCCTCCACTGTGGGTCTGGGGTGGCGCATCTCTTGCCAGGAAGACAGCTATCGGCTTGTGGCTCATTGGTAGGGTTGGAAGAGCCACAGCTCTCTCTGCCTTCTGAAAAATACAAGCAGAATCTCCATCGGAGAGTTAGATCACCATAGGTTAATTGAGATACACTTTCCTGAGTTGGCTAGATTCTATTGTTGGTCACTTTTTGTAAATCACTTGTAAAGTGAATTTCTCTTTGGGGTCCTAAGATTTTGGTTCCCTATGTAATTTACCCCGAAATCCCAGTTCCAGTCAAGGACTCCCCTTCACTGAGTGGATTTCTTGGCCAAATTGTCAGCTGTTGATTGCCTCCCCCATGCTTTGGCGCCTCCATTGCACAAGTGCTCCCTTCATGGTTCGCTGTTCTCTCTCAGTAGGCAGTGTGTTCAGCCTACTCATGGTGGCCGACTGCGTTCCATGTCAGTGGTCTCTTTATTCCAGCTGTCGTTGACCAGTTTCCCCTGGAAGCTTATGCAACGCCTTCCAGCTCTGCACTAACTACCATCTGGGGGCTGGTTACCATTCTGGACCTCGTAGGGTCTCTCGGGGCTGATAGATGGCTTTCTGAGGTTCTTCAGCAATAGGATCGCCTCAGGCCTGGGGTTGGTAATCAAGAGCTTTGACAGAATCCTGTCATGGATTGGGGACCTCATGGGTCACTTTGGTCAGCATCTCAGTGAAGGAAGGATTCTGTGGCTGGGACCAGGAGCTGCCAGACTGATCGGTTTTTCCCAGACTTAGACACTCTCCCCTTCCATTCTTGGCCCCGCTTGCCAGATGATGCCCACTCCATGCTCATTAGTGGACATTGTGCACATGAGGATTTTATAATTTTGAACCAGTTTGGTTCCGCTTCGTGTTTAAGACAACTGCTTTAAGTTGGTGGCGGATCTGGGCCATGTGTCTCCCTCCCTTAATTCTCTTATCACTGGGCAGCTGCTATCCCTTTCCCCGGTGATGGGCTTTGCTCCCCACACCCTGCTGTACTTTGCACTTGTCTGCTTTTCCCAGGGCCCCAGGAGCAAACTTAGGGTGTCTTTGTCACCTCACAGGGCCTAGCAGGAAGGGGACAGAGACAGGGATGGGGAAACGGGAATGCAGGCCTTAGACCTGACTGTTCCTATAAATAGCTGTTTGCTTCAATCACTGGCCTAAGTGCTGTGACATGCTTGTCACTGAAGACGCTCCCGTGCCTTCCTGACATCTTGTAACGACACACGTTGTTCGTACATGTGAGTCTGCTTTCTGGCCCTGCTTGGCAGAGACTACTGATAGATGGGAAGCGTGATCCGCAGGAGGTCCTCGTTGGAGCTGGGTTGGCACAACTCTGAAGTCAGTCCATTTAATCAGTGTATCCCCACCCAACACCGAGTTCAGTCCTTGCAATAAGAAGGCCTGGAGGTGAGACAACCGACCAGACTGTGGGCCTCTACCAGGCAGTGACATGGAGCCCATTGTGCCTGTCTGCATCAGCAGCTCCCTCAGCACCTTCAGGCCCAGGAAGCGTGCATTCACAGCCTCACCATCGCCAAGCTAGAGTGTAAACTGGAACTGATGGTGGGCACGCCTGCTTCTGTATGGCGACGACAAGTTCTGCACTGAGTTGGATCAAAAGGACACACTGCTGGGCTCATTTCCTGCAGATGACAGCCACATTTATGTCATCGACCACAGTGGCAGCCGGCTTGGGGTATGTGAGGATGCGTTCAAGTTGGAGAAATTCAGGCTTTCCAAAGAAACCTATGACCAGCAGCAAAACCCACTCTGCTCCTTCTTGAAGTGATGAGCACAGAAGGAGGCGGAGGCTGCCCGGCTCCTAGAGGCTGAGAAAGCCCAAGACAGAGCCATCTCCTTGGGCAGCCTCTGCAGGGAGCAGCCTCAGGGGCAGATCCTGACTGGGCACTGCCCTATGTGTAGGGCTACCGGATCGGTGCCCACCATGATGAGGCATTGGGAAAGCGTGACTGCAGCGAGAATGGGAGACACTCTTTCGAATGCCAGGCCTTTGCCAAGCCAGGCTGTGACCTTGGGGACTTCCCAGAGGAAGACTGCAGCTTGGATGAGATGCGACATACTCAGCCATTCGTTGCTCTTCACTGTGGGTGTGACCCCATTTTAATTTTATTCACCACTTATCTACCATGACTTCTGACCCTCATGCATTAAGTCATCAGAAGCTGAGACGTATGTGGAGGGCTGATTTCCGGAGGAGGTGAGGTGAGGGCAAAGCGAGGGCAGCAGTGTTTGTCCTTGGCTGTTTGACATACTGTTCTGCAGCTGTAACAAAGAGACCCGAAATACTGTCTTGGAAAATGAAGGCTGTGTTCTTGTTCCCATAGAGCCTCACGCATTCCCTAGTGGCCAGTGCTGTGACCTCTGTGCTGGCGCCGGTCTCCATCTCTTGCTGCTCTCATTCCCGCTCACATGTTCCAGCCCCAGGAAAAAGACAAGCGACACTCCTCGCCTCCAAGGAAGGGGTACAGAGCGGCCATGGCAGTTCGTTCCTGTAATCCCAGCACTCAGAAAGCTGAGGCAGAACAATCACTGTGCTTTTGAGGCCAGACTGGGCCACAATGATAATGTGTCTTAAGACAGCCTGGGTTAGAGGGTCTTCAAAAAATACGATAAAATACAACTCAGCCAGGCACATACAACACCTTTAAGGCCAGCCTGGGCCATAGAGTGGGTTTCATGTCAGCCTGGGAAACAGTGAGACTCTCTCTCTCTCTCTTTCTCTCTCTCTCTCTCTCTCTCTCTCTCTCTCTCTCTCTCTCTCTCTCTCTGTTTCTCTCTGTCTCTCTCTCCCCCATCGCAAATGAATAAAATAGTTTTTAAAACTTTTAAAGTCGGACGTGGTGGCACACACCTTTAATCCCAGCACTTGGGATGCAGAGGGAGGAGGATCGCTGTGAGTTCAAGGTCAGCCTGGGCTAGAGTGAGACCCTACCTTGGTAAAAAAAAAAAAAAGTTTCTACACTAGACAAATGGGAGAGAAGGGAGGCTGCGTAAAGACCTTGTAGGAGGGGGACCTTACTTGTCACTTAGTAGTTTAAAAAGACAGAAACTAAGCTAGCTCTGGTGTCACAGGCTTGTCATTTCAGCTCTTTGAGGTAGCTGAGGCAAGAGGATCCCAAGTTCAGTGAGACAAGCAGCTGCCTGAAATACTCATGTTACTGCCCACTGCCCCTTCCTTCAGTGTACTCAAAAAACCTGTTTTCTTGTGTTAAAAAAGAGAAGGTGTTGGAATAGGTGGGTGGATGAAGATTTTTCCATGATCATTCTCCCCCTGAACTTTCATATTTTCTCTCTCTCTCTCTCTCTCTCTCTCTCTCTCTCGTGTGTGTGTGTGTGTGTGTGTGTGTGTGTGTGATTTGTGTGCATAAATGGCATGTGTGTGGAGATCAAAGGACAACCTTAGGAGGCCGATCTTCTCCTTCTACCTTCATGAAGACAGGGTCTCTCCTGCTGTTCACCACTGTGAATGGCAGACTAGCTGACCCACATGCTTCATAGGTGCCTTGAGATTATAAATGTGCACGATTGCACCTGGTCTTCCATGGGCCCTGGGGACCTGAATGCAGGGCCGCAGGCTTGTATGGCAAGCGCTGTCACCACTGAGCTACCTCCCAAGCCAACCATTCTCACTCCGAGCCCTTAATTCCCAGGGAACATAAGGATTGAAGGCCAACCTCTGAGGTGAAACAGGCGTGGATTTGTCTGACCTTTCTCTCAGCTGCCACTCCCGCTGACTCCTGGCTTCCTCTCGACTAGAAGAAGATAGTTTGAGTGCTCTCTTGTCTCAAGCCAAGCTCTTCCAGAAACTGGCTATGGCCTTCTTTTCTGCAGGTACCTTCTCCCAGAATCCAACTTTGAGAAATGATGTGAAAGGAATTTCTTGGGAGGCCAGGAAGGTTGGAAGGAGAGTGGGTGGGCAGGGCCAGAGGCATCGTCAACAGTTCATTACTACCATGGACACCTGGAGCTCATGGCATGGTTTTCCCTCTTGAGAGGCAAGGGAGCTGGATGATTGTGCGCCAGCTCCCAACACCACCCATCACTGGTGGAAGGCCACACCAGGGGGGGTGGCTCCTGTCCAGCCAAGGAGCACCTCTGAGGCCGATGGGGGTGTGAGTGTGCAATGGAACTAGCCTGCCCCATGGTGGTCAGCGTGTGGCATCATGAGCAGGGCGAGGGCACTATCTCTGGCATAGCTCTCCTTAGCAGAAAGCTTGGAGAACAATCCCTGGTACACATAAACCATTTGATGTGCAGTGGCCTTGAAGGGCCTTTTCCCAGAACCCCAGAACAGACGCCATGGAATCTGCTCCTGAAAAGCCCATAACCATCTGCAAGACTAATGTGGTCCTGTGAAGAGCTGGCTGCCGGGATACAGCCTGAGACGCGGGCCCTGAGCCTTTGTGGCCCCTCCAGTCAGTCGGACGCGTGACAGACTCGCCAGGGCACTGCCAGGGCATCGAGTACTCTGGCATCAGCCTCATCCAGCGCTGTCACTCTAAGAGAGGACCTGGCCCTAGAGGACTCAGCTGAGGGGCAGCACCAAGGCTGGACTCCCCTTCAAGTGGAAGTCACACGTGCGGAGGATATTGGGAGCAGGCTCAGGGGTTCCTTTCATGGCCCAGGAAAGGCGCTCAGAAGCCTCATCTGAACACGTTTCCTGGGCAGTTCCGTCCTGCTCTGACACAACTTGGCTTTTGCCCTCCAGAGGTCCACGCCTGTAGCTTCCCTGCAGACTGGAATTCAGAAGCTCCCTGGAACAGATGATGAGGAACTCTTCGCCTCAGGCAACCAGCTCTCCCTCAAATGCCAGACACGAGAGTGCCCAGGGGATGGCTGGGATTGGTGTCAGGGTTGGTATGACCTCTGTCTTCTTCCCGGTCCCCTGTCCAAAGGCCCAGGGCTACGTGGCAGCCCCTGCGGCCTAGAGCCATGCAGTGTGACCTTGTCAGGCCTGAAAGGATTCACAAGCTCTAATCCTTGTACTTGGAAAACCGAGGCTCAAAGAAGGGAGAGGCCTTGCCCAATGTCACGTAGCTCAGTGGCAATCAGTTCTGAGACCCAAGGTGGTAGATCCTCAGCCCCCACGGCTAACCAGACCCCATCTTTCCATCCCCTTGCCAGCTGGCCCAGCCTGAGCCCTCTTACTGCTCAGTTCCTGGCTGGGTTTTCTCTGCAACGGGCGCCCGTTCTACCTTAGCATCCATGTGTGGCAGGCAGATGGCTCAGGGCTATTTTTGACTCAAAAAGGCCTTCACGCAAGTACATGGTGCAGGTCTGGAGCACAGGATAGCCTTCAGACAGAAGATCCTCACAGCCTCGGCTTGAATCCTGGCCTGCCCCCATTCTCAGCACAGGCTAGCGTACTCGCCCTCTCCTAGAGCCTCAGCCTTCGTATCTCTAGAATGGGGCAGGTAGACCACTGATAGAGCACACTTCATCAATCTGACAAGCAGGTGAGCCTTGGGGGGAATGAGGCAGTGTGATGTGGGGGGAGCCTTTATCTGGCTCTAGAGGGGATGTGACAGGAAAGTAGGGCCTCGGAAGGCAGGTGTCCCCACAACCATTATTCAAGCCTCTGGAATGGAAGTGTTGGGGTACGGTGTCACCATGCCCCCAGTAGAGCCAGCTGGTGGGAAGGCTGGTGGCTGAGGAGGGTCAGACAAGTCCCCAGGACCCAGGCAGCCTGATCCTCCCATCCGAGGTCCCAGCCCCAAGCAGAAGGCTGGGAGGGGCTGGCCTCAGGGAGCAGGGGCTGGGCTGACACACACCCTGAACCCCAGTTCCAGGGACAGTTTATGGGTGCTTGGAGGTGGGTGTGGAAGAGAGTCCTCACACAGGGTGGTCCAAGCATGTTTTTCCAAATGCCATGTTTACTACCAAAAATAAAGAAATAAGAGGCCTTTGTGGGAAAACCAAAACCTTTCACCTGATCAGTATTGGGGATCATTGTATCGTTAAGCGTTTCAACAGGAGCTATTTCTAGACCACGAAGGCGATATGCAAATGATGGGGTGATGATGCAAGTTGAAATTCTAGCTTGTTTTCTTTCTCTAAATTTTCACTTGAGGTTCAGATTTTTGCTTGAGTCACTTAAAAATATTTGAAAATTATGAATTTTAAAAAACTTTTAATTGACAGCTTGCATAATTGTAGATAATAAACCTTGATAATTCCCTCCCCACCCCTACTCCCTTTCAATTAGTCTCTATTTTGTTTCAATATCATCTTTTTCTCCCATTTTGAAGGTCTTATGAAGGTAGTGTCGGGCACTGCAAGGTCATGAATATCAAGGTCGTTTTGTGTCTGGAAGTTTGCATTGTAAGCAGTCCTCCCCTTCCTTTGGCTCTTAGAATATTTCCCCCACCTCTTCCACAATGGACCCTGAGCCTCGGGAGGTGTGATAGAGATGTCCCAGTGCTGAACACTCCACTGTCACTTTTTCTCAGCTCTGTGGTGACTTTTGAGTTATCCCAGTGGTCACCGCCATCTGAAAAGAGAAGCTTCTCTAGCCAAAAGTGAGAGTAGCATTATTATATGGGTATGTGCATTTTAAAAAGTGTTCATAAGGCATTTTGGTCAGTATAATATATACATTTAGTCAGACAACAGAAGGTATTACTCCCCCACTAGAGCTTTTGACTAGGTTCTCAGAACCAGGCATGGATTCCCTCCCATGAGGAAGGCCTCCAGTCCAGTTAGAGAGCCATTGGTCTCCCCCATAACAGAGGTTCCACTATTGGATCATTTGGCCTGGCTGGACAATCTGAAGGCAGCAAGGTCCACTGCTGTTCACCACCATTGATGACTTCTCTCCCACGGGGCTGCATGCAGTCACAGATTTCTCCAGCTTTCTGTCAGCTGGTTAACAGGGAGCAGGTTTCCAGCTCAGCTCCAGCTTGATTTCTCAGTGACCTGCAGCCCAAGTATTCGTGGTCTTCAGCAATAGGATCTTACCATCTCATTCTGGTGGGCAGCCAGGAGCCTTGGCAATGGCCTGTAAGGTTTTGGCGTCCTCGGGGACCTTCCTGGCCAACAACTCACTGGAAGGTATCCCATCCCTGGCACTGAAGTTTTTCTACTAACAATCTGTGGCTTCTGGGTGTGTCATTATCCAAAGAAGTAGGATTCCATATGGCTTATTCTAACCTCTTGAATTTTGGCTAACCCACCTCCCACCCTTCCTTTACTCAATCCCTTCCCCTGACCCCACTCAGGCCATTGCACCCCCAGTAATTGGATCATCTACTTCCATATATAGAGTACCCGCCCCTTAAGTCTCCCCCTCTCCTCCCTCCCTCATGGCCCCTTTCTAGCTTACTGGCCTCTACTACTGACTTTTACACCAACTTACATACAAATCTAAACCCTTGTTGCTAGGATCCTGCCTTAACCCAGTCTGCAAGTCTGTGTCTTCCGGTTGGGGCATTGAGGACATTGATGTTAAATGTTATTGTTGAAATGTGTGTTTATCCTGGCCATTTCTTGATTGTATAGTTTTTCCTTGACTCTCTTGTATTGCCTTTTATTTGAAGATGGTTTATTTTTTCCCATTTTCTCATGTGAGTGCTTTTCTTTCTCTTCAGACTGAAGAAGTATTTTCTGAAGAGCTGGCTTTGTAGCCATATATTCTTTTAGCCTGTCTTTGTTGTGGAAAGTCCTTATTTCTCCTCCAATTGTGGCAGATAGCTTTGCTGGATATAGTAATCTTGGTTGACAGTTGTTATCTTTCAGAACTTGGAATACATTACTCTAAACCCTTCTGGCTTTTAAGGATTTTGTTGAATAATCTGATGTTATCCTGATGGGCTTGCCTTTATAGGTTACTTGATGTTTCTCTCTTACTCCTTTCAATATATTTTCTCTGGTCTGTGTGTTCAGTAGTTTAATTATAATATGGCGAGGAGAGGTTCTTTCCTGGTTTGTCTGTTTGGTGTTCTGAATGCTTCCTGTATCTGCCAGGGCCCCGCTTTCTCTATTGGGGGGAAATTCTCTTCTATGATTTTGATGAAAATGTCTCCTATGCCCTTGGTGTGAAATTCTTCTCCTTCTACTACACCCTGAATACTTATGTTTGATCTCTTCATAGTGTTGCAAATGTCTTGAAATTCCCCTTCATACCTTCCTTTAGTTTGTCTTCTCTTTGTTGGATGTTCTAGGTCTGCCACCTGGTCTTCCAGCTTAGAAATTCTGTTCTCTCCTTGATCCATTCTGTTGTGAGACTTTCTATGGAGTTTTGTATTTGACTTACTGTGTTTTTCATTTCTAGCATTTCTGAGTAGAATTTCTTTATTTCTACTTCCTTCCTCATATCTTGAATAAGTTGGCTTCCTGTATTCTCTTTCTGGAGTTTGATTTCTTCTTTGACTTATTTGAACAAACTTATAATCATTCTTTCTTATTATTTGTCAGGCATTTCATCTAAGTCAGTCTCACTGGAAATTATTTCTGATGGATTTATAATTTTGGTGGAATTAAATTGTCTTGTATTATAATGTAGAGATTTTTGTATCTTGAGTTAATTCAGTGGATGGGTTTTCTAATTATCTGCTATATTCTTAGACATGTAGATCAGAAGTTCTATATCTTCAGGGTGGAAGCATAAGCTTCCAGGTTTGGCTCTGAAATTACTCCCAGAATAAAAACAGAAGTGACCCAATGTGTTGTGGTTGCCTGTTATGCAAATATTCTAGTAGGCTGGGTGGAGCAAAATACAGTCCTAATATCCAACTGGTCAATATGTATATATAAACAAGAACAGCAGAGTATTTATGCAAGAGCGGGTATTAAACAGGTAAATAACAAAGCCAAAGTTCCTCAGGGTGGGTGTTAACTCACATCCATAATCCTGTCAACTGGGAAGCTGAGATTCCTGGTCTATAATGGGTTACAGGTTGTACTGTGACCAAGTGAGACCCTGCCCCAAAGAAAAACAGAAGGAAACAACAAAAAGATCCTATATATCAAAAGATATCAAAAGTGACAACTTCACTCTTAAAACTCATCTTATTAAGAATGGCAAAGCCAACCAAAAGTACATCAATCGACTCTAACCTATGACCTGTCCTGACATGGAAGATGCAATATTTGGCTTTGGGATAGGTATTACCCCAGTGTAAGTGGCCCTGTTACCTTTTGGGATGGCTTCTGCTCTCTCCTATGCCGAGTGTGAAGCTGGCTCCCTCTCTGTCATGCTGTGGGCTCAGCTAGGCTGGTTGGGTCCGTGGATCTGCTGGAAGCTGTGTGGCTGCGAGCTGTTTCTGGTCCCTTGAAGTCCCCATTTCTCCAGAGGTGTTTGGGTCAGAGGAGGCTGCCTGAAGTTGTTGAGGATCTGCTGGACTGGTCCCTGGTGTCTTCTCCTTCAGGAGCTGCCAGCTGGTCCCTGTGGTCTTCTTCAGTGTTTCCCCAGTGTAAGTGGAGAGTCCTCTCAGCGTGGTTCTGCTCCTGCAGGCTCAGGGCTTAGTCCAGTCCCAGTGGGTAGCTCTTCTCAGCCAACAGCCAGAGCCAAGATACTTTAAAAAAATAAAACAAATCAATTTAAAAAAAGGGAATGAGAAGCAGAAAGCCAAGAAGCAAGAAGTGGAAGGCCAAAGAGAAGAAAGGAGACAAGGAAGGGGAAGGCCAGGGAGAGAGAAGGAGAGGAGGAAGGGGAATATGAATTTTTTATAGATGCATAATATTCTATTCCTGTGATCATTCAGTAGTTTACTTAATTGATCCCCAAAGACTGGGCTCTCAGTCTGTGTCCATATTATATTCATGATGCAAGAAGGGTGCTGTGATGAACACTTGTATGACTTTTCCGTGTTTCCCTCACTGCCATCTGAAGAAGTTCCCCAAAAGTGGAAGACCTGGAGCCAGAGATGCCTAATACAGCTAATCCTATAGAAGTAATAGCTTATGTGACCAGAACTAAAAGCTGAGCAATGACTTCTAGTGAACTTCTGCCCCTGCTTCTCTCAAAGAACACAGCCATTCTCTTCTTTACTGCTACTCACTCTTGCGTCTGTCTGCTCACACCTCACATTGTTTGCTTTTATTTTCTGGTCCCTTACGATGTCCTCACACTACATGCTGCCTCTGAGGCTGCTTCGCTCAGGAAGTGCGGTGTTTCTCAGCCTGAGCTATGATGTTGTAGACACATGTTCTGGTATTTAATAGCCGCCGGCACAATGATGTCATTGATTCATTCTCTTGATGGCGCCATGTAGACTGTTGCATGGGTTTGACTTTTCCAGACAGTGTTGCTGGAAACATTCTTGGCCACAGTGAGTTTGAGGCCAGCCTGGGCTACCTAGTAAGTTTGAGCGAAGCCTGAGCTATAATGTGAGACTCTATCTCAAAAAAGGAATGAGTGGCCGGGCGTGGTGGCGCACGCCTTTAATCCCAGCACTTGGGAGGCAGAGGTAGGAGGATCACCATGAGTTCAAGGCCACCCTGAGACCACACAGTAAATTCCAGGTCAGCCTGGGCTAGAGCGAGACCCTACCTCGGAAAACCAAAAACAAACAAACAAAAAAGGAATGAATGATTGAATGAATTTAAGTTTTAATCAAATTGAGAAAGGGAAAAGCCTGAAAAGTCCATGAAAGGACAGATAATAGCCACCAGGACTCCCCTGCTGAGCTCTGAGCTTGTCGATGCTGCCTCTCAAGATCCTTTGTCCTCCTCACAATTAGCCGGAACCCTCTAGTGTGTTCCTTGGGGTAACTTCTTTCCTCCCATGTCAGAAACTAAAATGAGATTTTGTAACTTATTTTCTTAGTTATTTCAAATAGCAATATTAAGCTTATTACATAGTCTAATAAATAACATAGTTTATGAAAAGTATATTTTCAAAACAAAAAATAGAAGAGAGTCATCGTTTCGGTTTTGTGACTCTCTTTAAGGGTTCAATTAAAGCTGGCTGTCGCTGTATCTGGACCCCAGGCGGATGTAGCAGGAAGGTGCTTGTGAGGAGACTCTAGCCTGAAGCAGACCCGTGTCCCATTCTCGGCCTTTTCCTGCCCGGCCTGTGCTCCGTTTGGATGCTCCTTCTCTGGGCCTGTTGTGAGAGCTCAGAGGCTCGCGTGGGCTGTGTCTGCACATCTGGCTCCTCCTGAGGCCTCTCGGCGGGCTTGGGAAACCTGTCTTGTGCCCTGAGGTAGCTCCGTATTGAAATTTCCTCTCCCCAGCTTGAAGTAGGGCCTGCTTTTCCATCCTCCCTGTGGCTGAGCCTGGTGGCAGGCCATGCTCGGAATCGCAGTGCTGGACAGGCTGAGGCGGGACCGCACAGCAAGCAAGATTCTGGCTCAGAAGACAAGCCAACCCTGTCTCCAAGGAAAGCCACGTTTGCGGTAGTGGCTGTTCGAGCGTCGATGTGGAAGTTTCGAAGAGCTCTGGCTCAGCACACGGCGGGAATGTGGGAGGGAGGGCTCGTTGGCCCCAGGTGGGAGGTGCGGGGGGAGGACGCAGCGCGAGCTCGGCTCCTGTGAAGACCTCGAGGCTCGTGGCAAAGGCAGGAAGCCAGGGCCGGAGGGGCTCCAGCTAGAAAGCCCAAGATCTCCCCTGACGGCTCCCCCCACCGGGCCCCGCCTCCAGCACGGGGCCCACGGAGGACACGCTCAAACCATATCTAACCCATAGAGAGAGAAAATATGGCGAGGGCTCCCTGCCTCCCCGCAGGAGGAGGAAGGGCACGAGAGCCTGTTCTGCCCTCTCGGGCGGGAGGAGGCCAAGTCATGGCGGTGACAGAGTTAGGAGCATTCATGTCCAAGTTCATGCCACATTCCCTACAGACCTGGCGGAATAGGGCTTCCAACCCCTGAAGACACCCATGTGGGTTGCCAGTATTCCTAAGATGTGCGTCTTTGGGCCTCTGCTCCAGGACTTCCTCAAAGCCCACACTCCTTATCTCTTGACTGGATGGATAAGTAAGCACCACCTGAGTCAGGGGGAAAGCCGGGAGCTCATGAGAACGACAGGGGCTCCAGAAAACGTTGTTTGTGCCGAGAAGATAAGGCAGGCATGGTGGTTGCGCCTGCATTCATGGTCCTTGGGAGGTGAGTTCAGGGCCAGCCTGGGCCCATAGCAAGTTCCAGGCCAGCCCAGGCCAGGCTAGTAAGTGAGACTTCATTTCAAAAAATGAAAAGCAGGCTGGGTGTGGTGACACATGCCTTTAATCCCAGCACTTGCTTGGGTGGCAGAGGTAGGAAGATCGCCATGAGTTAAAGGCCAGCCTGAGACTACAGAGCGAATTCCACGTCAGCCTGGGCTAGAGCGAGACCCTACGTCTAAAATCCAACAAAAGAAAGAAAGGGAGGGAGGGAGGGCGGGCAGGCTTGGGGGGGATGACTCAGTGGATAAAGAGCTTGCTATGCAAGCCTGGGTGCCTGAATTCAGATCCCAGACTCCACATGGAAACTGGAGGCTACTGCAGCTTTCTGTGATCCCAGCGCCCCTGTGGCAAGCTAGACGGCAGAGCCAGGAGAATCTCCCAGAAACTCATGAACCTGCCATCCTAGCAGACAAGCGGGGACGGGCGGACAAGAGACCTGCCGCAAATGAGGGAGGCGAGTACCAGCCACTCAGGAACGAGCAGACACTTAAAGCAAAAGCAAAACAACAAAAAGAATTCGAGGAAACCCCAGGCAGACTGAAAGCGCTTATGAAGAGGCTTCCGCTTCCATCGGAGGGGGTTCAGTACCGGCCCGGACTCCTGCCGTGAAGTGTGACGAAAGCCCTGAGCACACATGCATCACAGCCGAGAAGAACTAGGATGTGGACGAACACAGGCGCCCAGAGACCCGGGGCTCTGAGAAGCCATGGCTGTGCGTGAGACTTCCTGGGTTCGTGGGAATGGAAGAGCCGCTGCCCCTGGAGGACATTCGCTTCCGCACAATAATGGCTCTGCTGCAGCCAACGGCGCAGAGCTTGCTGGGCCGCCCAGGCCAGCAAGATCCAGTGGAGGGGTGGACGCCCACCCTCAGCAGGCTACACTCGGGAACCCCAAACCCCCATCCTCCCTGGAGTGGCATCAGAGAAGGCCAGGCAGAGAACCAGGACCGTCAGCTTGACGAGGTGATACAAAACCTCCAATCCCTAAGGTACTAGAGCAAAACACAAGGGACTGCTAAGGACATGCTTGTCGCTCAACTAGGACGAGCTGGAGGGCCGGTCAGAGGCTGGATCCCTGCCCCACTCAGGAGCAGCAAGCCCCACACATACACATACCTCAGGTATCAGTGGAGGCGGACCTCACCCTCTGTCTGCAATGAGCAAGCAGGTACCCCTCCACCTCTGATGGAGTAGAGTCCAAGGAAGGCAGCTGAAAGAGGATTTAAGGATATGCAGACCCTCATAACACATAGGTGTCCACTGAAACTCACTTGTTATAGGAAGAGCCAGAAAGATCTTCAACTAGGGGAAGAAGAGCATCGGAACATGCCAACCAAGATGGCGGAGATACTAGAGCTAGCCAACAAAGCTCCAGAGTACGCAGTTTCAACAGACTCGGGGTCTACTATGAACCCACCAGAATCAACATTTGAAAGAGAGAGAGAGAGGGAAAGAGGAAAATGGAAATAGAAGAAATGGAAATTTTAGAACTGAAAGATATGCCTGGAATTTTAAAAACAATGGATGGGCTTTATAGCATATTGGAGTGGATGGAAGAAAAAGTCATTAAACTGGAGTGTAGAGTGATGGAAATTATCTGATCTAAATAATGAAGAGAAAATGACCAGAAAAATAGGGACAAATAAGCAAGATTCTCGTCACTGGGTTCCTGGGAGGAGAAGAGAAGAAGGCCGGGCTTAAAAAAATATTCGAAGAAATAATGACTAAAACACCCCACATTTTGGGGGATCCCTCCAGAGACTCAGGAAGATCAGCAAACCCCAAAAAGGATAAACCCAAAGCAATCTACTCCAAGACAACACATAAACTTCTGAAAAATAAAAATGTAAAAACCGTGTGTGTGTGTGTGTGTGTGTGTGTGTGTGTGTGTGTGTGTGAGA
>PVHP010011054.1:0-46099 GCA_004024765.1 Zapus hudsonius
AGAAAACTCGGTACTCATCGCCAAAAAGATGAACACACTGACATCCACTTCCTACTTAGCACAGACATCTGGAAACCTATGGAAATGGCAAAATTCCTGGACACAGTAATGAGCTTTCATGAGACTCCTATTTTACCATTTCAAGATAGCATCCCTTGTAAGATATGAGGAGATGATAGGAAGATATAGGGATATTAGTATCTTTTTACATTTTGGTGAAGACAGAAGGACAAATAGAAGGGTAGATAGATGGATAACAGACATGGATAGATGGTAGATAGGTAGATAGATGCATGCATATAATACATAGATACACAGATACATAGTAGGTATAAGAGATAGATATATTTAGATAGATATAGATAGAGACAGAAAAGATACACACATACATATATAAACAGAAGATATATGAAAAATGATTGATTGAGTGATAACAGAAAATTGCAAAACAAAAGAAGGAAATAGTGGAGGAAGGGAGGGAGGGAAAGAAAGAAGATAGATGATAGAAAGCAGATGATAGATGATGATAAAAGATGATAGATGATAAATGATAGATAGAGAGAGATAGATAGATACATACATACATACATACATATAGAGAGATAGATAGACAGCCAATATCACATACACAGAACTAACCTTTTATGCTTTTATCCCAAAGAAGGTAAGCTTTACCAAGGCTGAAACCCAGACTTGGGGCTGATGGTAAACCAGGAAAAACCTAATAACCAAGGAAATGAGATTTGACTACTGTAACTGTAAATAAGTAGGCTAGTCGGACTGCCCCTACTACAAATCCATCAATTTCTTCCCACTTCCCTCTGAATAAATCAAAAGACCTTGAACTTGGCCTAAAATGTTCAGCATGATCTCTTCTCCCTCTTGAGGTTCCGCCCCAACATCCTCACACTCTTTCCCAACCTTCTCCCAATGCTATAGACTCATTCCTGCTTTGGACTGCTCAGTCTGGAATTCTTCTTCCCCCAGCCTTCCCTTAACAAGTACTTATCTATCCTTCAAAATAAATATCTCTCCTTCAGTAGTCTCATGAAGTCTCCACACTTAGAAAACTAGGGTTATAAAAACCCACAGTAAAACCACTGCCTGATATGTATGATTTATTGACCTCAAAGATAAGAATGCAAAAACACCCTTGCCAGAAACCTGACATCCTCTCCATCCAAATTTACAAACCACAGCCTTTAACCACGAAATCTCCCGTGTCTTTAGCCAATATACTCTTTACCTCAAGTAAATTGAAGGAAATGCTAGGGGGTTAGGAAAGCCAAACTAAGGAGAAATAGAGTAAAAATTATAAGTATGCCCAAGACCCTAAATCCAATCTTCTGCCATTCTTATATCTGAATACCATATTTGCCATTGTTTTAGTCAAAATGACAGAAAGAAGGCTTCTTGACACGGTCAATGACATAGCTGATCTTTGCGGTCACTCTCAAATCTATGGCACTATTTCACTCTCATTCCCTACAACTATAAATGAATGTTGAGAGCTCTTTCTTTAAGGTCCATCAGGATAATGGTGACATGAATTATTAACCTTTCAGTAGCATGCTGTGCAGAACAGGGGGTGATGGCTTGTTTTATGTATCAACATGGCTGGGTGACTGGATGCCCAGATGCTTGGTCAGACATTATTTTTAGTGCTTTTTATGGGTGTTGGTTGAGATTAATACTCAGATTGGTAGATTCTGAGTAAAGCAAATTACCATCCATCATATGAGTCATATTCATCAAATCAGCTTAATGTCTGCATTACCCTACACACACACACACACACACACACACACACACACACACACACACACACACACACACATCGGTTTGTTTCCTTTATCACAGTATACTCAATTCATGGAATAGCATAAACCACCAGTAAATGCTCAAAAACTTGTGGAATAAGTAAAGAAAATAGATATCTAACTCTGTAAGTTAGTCGTTAACTTTGAGGAACTTTAGTGGGTGCTCTGTTAACAGTTAAGCCAGGATATTCATTCATTTGGAAGGTCACCAAGCCAGCTAGAGCCAGCTGCTATAAACACCGCTGTTTAATTGTAGCATTGTTGGCTGAAAGCAAGCAGATCATAAGCCTTTATCATTCAACACTTGTGCAATTAACGACAATATTTATACAATATCTCCTCCAAGATAATCATGGTCTAAGGCTCTGTAGGAATACAAAGAAAGTAAGACCCCCACAACCCCTAACCAACAAAGAAAAATACTACAATCTAGTCTACTCATGATTTTATGTCACTAAAGATAGTCTTTTTTAGAGGGCATGTGTGTGTGCACACGCGCGTGCATGCACGTACACGAACATGTGTATGCATGCCTGTGGAAGCCTTGGATGTCATTCCTCAGGCAGTTGTGGACCACTGAAACAGGGTCTCTCTTTGGTCTAGAGCTCACCAAGTAGGCTAAACTGTCTGCCCAGCGAATCCCAGGGATCTGCCTCCCTAGCACTGGGATTACAGGCACATTACACCAACACATGGCTTTTTTATGTGGGTACTGAGAATGGAACTGGAATCCTCCTGTTTGTACAGCTTCACTATGTATACAACAGCAGATCCCTGAAAAAGTAAAACCAACCAAACAAAAAGTACACTATCTCCTCCTCCTTTCTTCTGCTTATTCCCCTTCCAGTATTCCCACTCAGCACCAAGCCAAAACCACACTCAAAAGCAAAAGAATGTAGTCCCGTAGGTAGAAGGTTTGCCTAGTTTGCACAACACCCTGGGTGGGATGACCCATACCTGTAACCCCAGTACGTAGGAGAGGAAGGCAGGAGGATCAGAAGTTCAATGTCATGCTCAGCTAAATAGTAAATTCAAGGCTAACTTGGAATTTGAGATCCTCGAAAGAAAAAGCCAGCTTCAGGATAAAATTAAAACTCAGCCACCACTGAGGCCTCTCTGTATATCTCTGCCCTCCTGTTAGAACCCCTAGACCAGAAAGGAAAGTGCCAGAAAGATGTTAGACTTGGCTGTGTCTAAGCTCAAAAGGTTCTTTGTTTTATTATTATTATTTTTCATTCTACCACCTCTGCTGTTTTAGTTGATCATCATCAAACTGCCATGAGGACTGAAATGAGATAACCCTTTGAAAGTTCCTACAGACAAAAGCTTATGGAAATGTGGCCTAATAGGTCTCTGGGATTTTAACCAGGCACTAAGTACTAGCATCTGAATGATCATGTCCTTGCTTGTTGACTTTGAGTCTCAGATTCCGCCTGCACTCAGTGCCTGTGGTCCTGAGCAATGGCCTCCACACCACAAAAACCGGGGTTTATTACTAGTTAACTTATTTCATGGACTTGAATCAGGGACAAAATATTCTGTAATTTTCCTGGGTTTCTCATATCCATAAACACACTGCCTGGAATCAACCCTCATATTTGTCTAGCCAGTGATCTTTAGCTTTTCCGTCTTCCTTTCTACCCAGCTGGGCAGAATTCCATTGGGAAGCAAACTGTTTTGGCAAAAACAAAAAGAAAAATTGTGTGTGTGCTCACAAGTGCATATGAGTGCAGAGCTGTGTGTATGCCAAAGCATGATCGTGAAGGCTTGAGGATAAGCTCCAATGTTGGTCCTCACCTTCTACTTTATTGGAGACAGAGTCTCTTGTTTGCTTGCTGGGCTTCCAGGGATTCTCATGTCCCTGCTTCCCATCTCACAACAGAAGGGTAGGGATTACAGATGCATGTTACTGTGCCAGGTCTTACATGGGCTATGGGGATTTGAACTCAGATCTTCACCCTTGTGCAGCAAGCCATTGCCCCAGACAAGAACACTTTTCTAATGTAGTTTTTAAGGTTATTTTTCAGACTGAGGCACAGAACCTAAAAGTCAGTTGATAACCACAGGTCACCTCTACCAGTCACTGTTCAATAACTCAGTCTAAGATTCTACTGAGCATGACACGGTGTTGGAGCACAGGAGTAAATAAGAAGTTCTGAGCCTCTCAGTGGCTCTGCATTCAAACTGCAGGGAATTCATTCTAGGCTTTACATTTTCCTAGGTGGGTACCAGGCACGAGTTACTCAGTTTGTCTCATTCTCCTCATGCAAAACAGGGTAATAATTTAAATCCACCTCCTATAGTCATCAGAATGAAATGAGTTGCTACATGTGAAGCCTTCAGTTTTTAGTGTTTAGTAAAAGATAACAATAAATATTAACCATTGAGATCTTGTAGCTAAGCAGACAAAACCTACATCAAGAAATCATAAACAAGTAGAAATTGCTAGTGTGGTGATACATATCTTTAATCCTACCACTCAGGATGCAGAGAAGGGAGGATTATTGATTCTGAGGCCAGCCTGGAACTGTAGAGAGTATTCCAGGATGGTATGGGCTAGAGTGAGACCCTATCTCAGAAAGAAAGAAAGGAAGGAGAGGAGGGGAGGGGAGAGGAGAAGAAGAGAGAAGAGGAAGAAGAGGAGGAGGAAGAGGAAGAAGAAGGAGGGGAAGAAGGGAAAGAGAAGGAGGAGAGGAAAAAAACAAAAAATAATAATCAGGTTGGAGCACAAGTCCCCAAGTCCTAGCCTGTTCTCTGTGACTGATGTCTCCTTATGAATTATTCACACAAGTGACTCTATCAGGAGCCACCATCCTTAAACTTAAGAAACAAAAGCAGTAAACACACCCACCTTCTTCACTGCCAGCACCTACCCTAAATAGCTGTTGAGAAACCTCTGGCCATGCTCTCTAGGTGGCCTCTGCCAGACTCAGATGTGTCTAGGAGGCCCCATCCACTGTCATTAAGAATGCAAGACTCAAATTCTTCAGGTAAGATTAAATGAAATTATCCCCAGGAAAGTATCTAGCAGGGAATTTGGCATATAGTGTGCAGCCTTCAGCACTATCTATTTAAAAGGGAAGAAGAGGAAAGTCACACAGCACTTACCCCGAGACGACACACCTCCTAACACCACATGCCCTCCACAGCAGAATGAGGTCTGTGGAGAAAGAGAGGGATGCCACGCCGTGTTGGTGGAGGAGTACAGTGGAGGAAAGAATCCAGCAGACAGGAGGGCACTAGGGTCCCATCCCTCCTCCCCAAGAAGAGGTAATGAACCTCAGTTGGAACTGTGCTGATAAACCCAAGCTTCAGCATACCGGATTTTTAATATTTCTGAACAAATCCAAGACACCTTCTCCCACTCAACTTGTTCTCTTCTGCAAACACCTAATTAGGCTGCCTTCTTCAATGGCTGTATTTAGGCAATAGTGGCTCCCACAAGAGCCCACCAGTCTTGGGATTCACTACATGCTTTTGACTTGGAGGTCTTCAGTGCGTTCATGGCACCAACTCCTCTCTGTTCTAATTGACAGTTTATAGTTGCAAAGTTCATCTAACCAGAGAGGGAAGGAACCCATTAGGAAACAAGAAGCAAAGCGCAGGACTAGCCAGCACACAGTTCTACTATCTCTGGTGGATTCCATGCGGTGGGTGTCCTCCTCAAGAAATTCACCTCCCAGGTAAAGAGTCCAAACACAGAATCAAAGCTACTTTCTTGCAAGCCCATTGGGAGGTGCTCAGGAAAATGCATGCTTCCTGTTTACTTGGGCAGGTATTTGCAAAAGGTTAAGCAAATCATTTAAGCAAATGTAAGCAAAGGGATGAGATAGTTTCTGGTCTGGTTTTTCCCCCCTCACCTGTCTCACTTGTCTTTAGAGGGGAAGGTGAAAGATTTTTAAAAAATTAAATAAATAAATAAATAAATAAATAAATAAATAAATAAATAAATGCACCCATGCCGCAACAACAAAACCAAGGTCCTGGGGTCACCATGACCTGTGAAGGAAGTCACAATCCTTCTCCCTGGTCTAGGAAGGGCCACTCAAGTTAAGCTATAGTCTGGATCTCCCCAGCCAGACCTGTGTGAGTAGGGGGCGCAGGGGTAAAGGGTGTTCCTTCCCCAGATAGGACAAGAAGGGACGGAGGGAGCGCAGGAAATACACTCTCGGTGCCATGCCAAAGGCGCTCAATCCCATCTGGGCTCGCCACGGCCCCAGCTGGCAGGTCTGGCTAGCTCCAGGCGTCTCTGGAGATCTGACCTCCATCAAGAAGGGAGCGGGGAACAATTCGGAGCCCTAGGAACCCACTCGCATTGCTATGGCTGGCCCAAACGCAGAGGTGCACGGGCTGCTCCACGCTGGCCCGGCATATCCAAGCCTTGCTCGCCCAAGCGCGCCGGCCGTCCCCGAGCGCTGCGCTGCAGCGGGGCACGGGCGCTGGCTACGTGCGCTCTTCCCCGCAACTGTCGCGGGGCACCTGGCACCACGGCAGGGCAAAGGGGAGGGGAAGAAGGCGGAGCCGGAGGCCCGGGAAGCCCTTACATTTGCTAGGAAAGCGCCTCCTCACTCGAAGGGGAAGGAAGGGCTTCCCGGTTTAGGAAACGCCCCGGGGATGCCCCTACGCGAAGTGCCGCCTTTCCCGGCTCCTTCATTCTCCAGCTCTTTCCTCCACCTCACCTCCAGGCACAAAGCTGATCCCAGATCCCTTCCCCTGGCGTTCCAAGACACCGACGCTCCGTCTGGGCTGCCCGCAGCTGGAGCAACAGGCTCCAGCGACAGCGAGCTCCGGAGACCCGGGAGTGAAGGACGCCGTGAGCCCGGCATCCAGCGGGATGCAAAGTCCAGACCAGTGCTGTGAGGTCGTGCACCGGCGACCTGAACCTCGGGGGACTTAAACAGCAAAAGGTGGGGGAAGGTGCAATAAAGTTGAGGGGTCACACGGAGAAGTCACCGGAGCGCGCAGGGAGGTGGGGACGCAAGCAGGTACCTGCCTGCCGGAGTCCCGGAGCGTCGGACTCTGCTGGTCTCTGCGACGCCGGCCGCCCGCCCGCGCTGCGGAGATCCGGCCTCGCCGCGACGCGCCGCTCCGCTCCGCGCCCGCCGCCGCCGCCGCAGCGGCCCGGAGAGCGGGATGGCCCGCGCGGGTACGTCCGCCCGTGGGTCCCGCGGGGCAGGAGCTCCGCGCCCGAAAGAGGCGGGCGCGGCCGGGCGGGGCCGGGGCTCAGTCACCGCCCCACGGATGTCGGCTCCGCCCGCCGCCTGGCGTCCAGCCCATTCCCGGGGGCTCCCCAGACCCTGGGCGCTGCGCTTCGGCCCGGGAGGTGAGGACCTGCCAGGGTCACACCGCGAGACCCGCGCACTGATGGTCGCCGGAAGCGTGTCCCCGCCCAGGCCCAACTGCAGAGTCACCCCGGGATCCACCACCGGCCCGGTCCTAATGAGATCCGGAGCGCGCCCCGCGCTTCCCACCTGCGCGCGCCTGGGTGAGAGCATCCCGGGCCGGAGGGAGAAAGGTGACCTCCCCAGGCAGCTCCCGCAAAACGCCACTTCAAAGTGGCGGCCCAAGCAACTCTTGGCAAATTTGCCGGAATTTTCTTAGAATGTCACGAGGCCCCCCAACTTGTTTTAAAACAAAGCGCGAAGGAGGAGACAGCCCAAGTTCTGCCAATATTTACCACCACCCGCTGTCTTAGGATTCATGCACACTGAGGAACAAGATGGGCTGTGCCGTTCCTCGACTTACCAAGTCAGAAGAGAAGGCTGCACAGATGCAGCAAGCATAAGCACCTCGTGTTGAGAAGGGGAAGGAACCGGGTCCGGGTTCCAAAGGAAGGACAAACGGAGCTGGAGTCACTGGGAGGTGGAGTAGTGAACGAGGATGTCAGCTAGGGCAGCTTGTGGGTCCAGAAGGCACGCCTGGCCCGTCTGCACTGAGCCAAAACACAGCCACCAGCCCGGAAGAGAAATGGGAAGCTTGGGGACCCACCCCCGCGCTCCCCCTCCCGCCCCCAAACTGCAGATTTTCAAGTTGTGCAGACATGCAATCATTCATCAAAGCCAGCTGCTCCAAGCAATAGGCGCCCAGTGTTCCCTGAGTTCCCACTCAACATCTCAGCTATGCAGGCTGCTCTCAGCTCAAGGCTCCCAACCCAGCACCTGCTGACCACCACCCACCAAGCGCCTAGCAAGATGCGTATTTGTTTGACTACGAAAGCAGCGACTGTAGAATTGATGGGTGATTTCCTGACCTCATGGAAGTACCTTAGGGTGCTGTGGGTTTTCTAGTAGTTCTTTGGTCAGTCAAAACCCAGTTGAGGAGTCAGGGAGAGAGCACTGGGCTTTAAATAGAAGGTGAACCCTGTATCTTAAAGGAGAATTTGGCCCAGGGAGAGTCCAAACCAAAGCATAAGGTGGTCTTCCATGGAGGTCTGGAGCTCACTGGGCTCTGGCTTTTCTGTCTTATTCACAGAAGGCAAGGTGGGGATGCATGAAGCTGCAGAGCCTGTTTGAGGTGCTCTGTCCCTAATACCTTGATTCTTTGGTTTCCCCCAAGCTTGTCCTTTACCCCCCCCCAAAAAAAAGACCCAAATCACTTGTTTACAAGTGTACATATAAGATAATTTTCATATATAATTCATCATGTTTAACCTGAAATCTAAATTTATTCTAAAAAGTGCTTACATTTTGTCGGCATCTTAGAAGAATGCAACCAGACCTCTTTCAGCAGTTAGCTACTTAAGTACAAAATCACAGGAGTGTATCAAGCCAGCATTGCTTGCCTGAGAAGGACGTCAGAATCTCCAGCCTGCAGAAGGCATCTATCTGCAGTGCAGGATGGACAGTGAGTGAGTCCTGCTGGTAGGATCTGGATGGCACATGTGAGCAGCCAGGAAGGGAACCTGTGGGAGCCAAGCACATAAAGGGTGAGCTTCTCTGGGAGGATGCTAGAGAACAAGGCCATGCAAAAGGACCCAGGTCTGAGTCTGCAGGTCTGTGAATTACATTACCAGAATCCTGTTGATCGTGTGTGTGTGTGGGGGGGGGGGGTGTCACCTAGTCTTTTCGGATTGGTTTTGTCACCTGTAAGGAAAATTTCTCCCTGACCTGGTGACCAAATAAACCACATGAAATAATTAGCAGGGCAGCACATCTGTCCCTAAAAGTTCATCCCTGAGCATTGACCACAGCAGGACACAAATATACACAGTATGTGTTTCTCCCTCCTGCCTAAATCTCTGTCACCCTAGGGCACCACCTCCTGCCCCATCAGAGTATCTTCACACTGCATAGGACATCCTTTCCCCTCTTCACTAGACAGGCCTGTGGGAGAGCACATAGAGGAGCTGTGCATTCAGATGCAAGGGGTTGAATCATCAGCCAGCATGTCACTCCCTCGTCCATGACTTCTACCAGACTCCCAGGATCGATGGAGACATCTGAAGTAGTGTGGGATGCCTTCCATCTGCAGTCCAGGCCTCCCCCTGCTCTGCACAGGATCCCTGCCCCGCAGTGTCAGTAGTCTCTCTCTCTCTCTCTCTCTCTCTCTCTCTCTCTCTCTCTCTCTCTCTCTCTCTCTCTCTTTCTCTCCCATTTAACATGCACTCACTGCTTTCCTTCTGCCCCCCAAACCTGTCCTCGACCTTTCATTATCAGTAAAGTCCAAGTGACATAAAAACCCCTAAAGGCAAGGAAGTACCAATTTGTCTCTTAGATTGGAACCACTCTACAAGTGAGATGGAAGATGGAAAGTGAGGAAGTATTGATCACAAGGGTCAACATGTGTTGAGTTAGTGTCTCCTGGACTCTACTCTCCCATCAGCCTATCACTACAGCCAAGGTAAGGCCATGAGACACCTGCAATTTACCAAAGCCGCCTGGCCTTTTCAGAGCTGCTGTGCCTCTTTCTGCTCCACCTACAAATTGACTGGACTCAGAACCCTCATGGCGCTTGTCCCTTTCCTGTCTCCTATTATGAATCTCCTCTACACCGCCTCCATACCCTGGGCTTCCCACTTTCACAGCCCCTAACTCACTGATTTTTAACTGTTAGCCTTCCACTAGTCAGCAAGCTCCTGTAAATTACATTTCAGGGATCTTCTGTAGAGTCTGTGTTTGTGGATGAATGACTGAAGACTTTGGTATGAGGCCCATGAGTTCCATCTGCTCTGGTGAGTACTTGCTGCATGTATTTCTATACTGCCATTTGCCAGGTAGAAAGAAAACATGAGCCAACACATTTCTCACTTTGCTTGGTTGCTGGGGAGTTCAGGGCTAAATTTATATAAATTAAACTTAGTTATTCATTAGCTAAAGTCTTATTCCATATTATTTCAACAATGATGAAGCTGCTTTCATGAAACTATGGAATGCTTACCTTACTGTCCTATGGTGTTGTTTTGTCTATTGACTAATAAAGCTTGATGGCCTTAAAAATCCAAAGACTTGCATTCAAATTCATGTCTGCCTCGATGAACTTGGCAGTATTTCCTCCCTGGCTAGCTCTTTGGATTTGGACCTTTACCAGCCCTAAAAGTTTTATATTTATATAGATAAAAGAACACACCTTATAAATTACTAAAAAAAAAAAGAAGCCTATGACAGAATATGACTGAAGTCTCAAAACACAAAGAAATACTCTCTTCAGATACTTGGAAATACCCTCCAAGGATCTGAGATAGCCATTCAAAGTGTGTCCTATGGAATGCCTGTGTCTGCTTAAAAGGCCCTGGGCAAGGACACTACATTACCTCATATATATATATATATATATATATATATATATATATATATATATATATATATATATATATATATATATGCAAAGAAAAGTCTCCATGTGACTAGTCAGGCCCTGAAAAGACCCTAACGGGTAGCCTTCCAGACGGCTCAGAATCTGACCCTTAAGTTTACTTCTCACCACATCTCAAGCTTTTTACACCTTTCTCTCTGCTTTACTTATCCCCACCTCATCCCTCCCTTTATCCATCTCCTAACATCACAGCCTGACAGAACTGATGCATCTTTCAACCCTGCTCACTCCATACTGTGTGAGCCTTGGCCTTTCCTCTGCCATGTTCCTTAATGCTTCCCTTTTGTGCCGAAAAACTGCCTACTTCCCCTCCAAAGTCAAGGTCAATGTCACCCATTCTGTAAAAATTCCTCTCACTAGTGTTATAGTTTCAATATGAAATTCCCCCACAGTTTCATGTGTTTAATGTTTGATCCCAGCTTCCTGGTACAAAATAGTTGAAACTTACAGTGCAGGTCAGTGTGAAAGAAAAAGGTCCCAGGGACTATGCCATGGAACATTATACCTAGCCCCAAATCCCTACAATCCTTTCATATCTGTCTGTCCCCTTCCCTTCCTCTCTCTCTCCCTCTCTCGTTCTTGTCAAATGTGAAACAAGCACCCTGCTCTTATAAATACTCCCCCTTTCCATGCTGTTTCACCTCACCACAGGCTCAGAAACAGCGGAGCCTAGAACTATGAACTGAAGACCTAAAACTCTGAGATACCATAAACCACTAATCCTTGAGTTGATGATATCTAGTATCTTATCACATCAATGACAAAAGTTTCTCATATGGAAAGTTAGTACCAGGTATAATGGCATGGCTATGACGAAATTTGGCCACACGGTTCTTGGACTTTGTAAATGGTTTGGGGAGGGAAAAATTGGGAATTGGCTGGAGGCTAAAAAACCCTAGATTTCTGTAAGTAGTGTGGTGGTTTGATTCAGGGGTCCTCCATAAACTTCTATGTTCTCATTGCTTAATCCCCAGCTGATGGCAATTTTGAAATTGGAACCTTGTTGGAGCTGAGTTTTTGGGGTTGGGTTTATAAGTGTTACATCCAGCTTCCCCTTGCCAGTGTTTGGCACACTCTCCTGCTGCTGTTGAACACCTGATGTTGGCCAGGAGGTGATGTCCAGCCTCTGCTCATGCCATTGTTTTCCCTGACATCACTGAGTTTCCCCTCAAGTATATTAGCCAAAATAAACTCTTTAATTCCACAAGCTGATTTTGGTTGGGTTCTTCTGACTGAAACAGTAAGATTGGCACCAAGAAGTGAAGTAGAGTCTTTGCTAAGAGAAGCCTGCCTTGTGGCTTTTGGCCTTTTGATTTGCAGGATGAATGGGGAAGGACTTGAAACCTCAGCCAAAGAGACACCTTGCAGTGCTCAGCTTGATGGATTCTAGTCAGAGTTGGAATGACCTGAATGCAGTAAGAACTATGGACTGTGAGGTTTGGCTTATGAGGGTGAGAAAGAACTTTGTTGGGACTGGTCTAGAAGCAGTTTATGTGAGAGGCTTGCTGTGTTCTGCCTGCCTGTGTTCTGAGAACTTGTGTGGGGTTGCTCTTCATAGAAATGGACTGGTGTGAGCAGATGGAGATGGCACAGAAAGAAAAGAAATCTCTGAGCTGATTCTGTTGTCTATTCAGTTACAATTGTTTGATAGATTACAACTACTGAGATTGGGCCAGATGATCTGCATTGGGACAGCAGGAAGAATGCGGACTCTTTGAAGTAAGGGGCCTGAATGCTGAAGCCTTGTCCCACTCTTCAAAGTTGGCTTTATTCCCCCCTGGATTAGCAAATTGGTAGACCACCTGGTACTACAGAGTATAAAAAAATACAGGACTCTCTGTTTCTCTGTCTGTCTCTCTCTCTCTCTCTCTCTCTCTCTCTCTCTCTCTCTCTCTCTCGTTCAAATAAATAAATAAAATGTTTTTTTAAAAATACAGGAAAGAGAGGGTCATTGAATTTGCAACAAGGTTTTTTTTTTTAATAGCCATGGGCAGTGTGAAGCAGGATTGTTGAATTACCTGCATTAAGGTACAATGGAGCCATGAGGATGAACCATGGGTTGCATTGGAGACCCAATGGAGATGCCAGGACTATGGGATGGCTGCCAAGGAGAGCTGCTGACACCAGATGAAGTATACCTGGGGCTATGAGTAGCTGAGCTAGAATGGTGGAATTGGAACTCCAGAGACTAGTCACTGGTGAGAATAATCTGGACTTGGAGTTAGAGTTTGATGGTTGATCTGTTTTTTGAAATCTTGTATTGTTTCAATCTCTCTTTGCTATGTCTAATGCCATCTTTTGCAGTGTGAATGGAGGAAATTTCAAGTCCTGCATTTAAGTATGGCTATTGCTAAACTTTTAGCCAGGCTCACAGGGAGAATTGTTAACAGAAAGCATAGCAAAAAAGACTTGGGAAACTTGCAATTTGGTGAAGAAAAGCTTGTGTAAAGTTAGGAGTATGGAAGACATGGCTTCTAAACAGATTAGTGTTATTAAACTGAAGCCAAAGGCCTTTCTCAGTGGTTAAAGATGCTTATTTGCAAAGTCCATTGATGTTGCTTCAATTTCCTAGTGCCCACATAAAGCCAGCAGAAAAAAAAAAGTAGAACAAGCATCTGGCATTCATTAGCAGGGCAAGAAACTATAGTACACACACACACACACACACACACACACACACACACACACACACACACACACACAAGAAAATTTTTATTTTATTAAAAAGGTTTTTGTGGGGGACTGGTGAGATGGCTCAGCAATTAAAGGTGCTTGCTTACAAAGACTGCAGCCCAGGTTCCATTCCCCAGATTCTGTGTAAAGCCAGATGCATAAAGTAGCACATCCATTTGCAGCAGCAAGCAAGAAGCCCTGGCATGCTAATTCTTATATTCTCTCTCTCTCTCTCTCTCTCTCTCTCTCTCTCTCTCTCTCTCTCTCTCTCTCTCTTCTGTCTCTTTCTCTCTCTTCCTCTCCTCTCTTTCTCCTACATGCACACACAAATAAAAATATATTTTTAAGTTTTGTTGTTGTTGTTTAATGGAGCCATGTATTTTGTACTGGGATAATAGGAAAGATGCTTTGAGGACCTCTCACAATTAGCCAGAACCCACCCATAACAAGCTCAAGGGTATGAAAGAGAATACTCAATTAAAAGACTTCTTAGGAAATAATGTCTCTAGTCACCCTACTCGCACAGAGGCTCCTAGGAACTTGTTTGCCCAATATGTATATTTTCATAATGATCACGAGTCTATGGGATCAGGGGAGGAATGTGGTGTTTTGAATCCATGTCCCCCCAAAACTCACATGTTTTGAATGCTTGGTCCTAGTTGATGGCTATTTGGGAGGCAGAGCCTTACTGTAGACGGTATGTTCTGGGGGTGGGCTTTGGGGTATTATAGCCAGCTCCTACTTGCTGCTGTTTTTCACTTGCTATGGCAAGGAGGTCATGTCCAGCCTCTGCTTTACCATGCTTTCCCCTGCCATCATGAAGCTTCCCATCATGACAATAAGCCAAAATAAACCTTTCCTCCCATCAGCTGCTTCTGGCAGCAGACCTCATCATCATTCATGTGCACAAGAGTGAACCAAGGTTTTTCCCCTAGGGAAGTTCTATACCTTTTTAGTAGTCTTTCTTCTGTGAGCAGAAACTTAGGGCCTAGCCTTTATTTCCAACTACGTAAGTTGAGTATCTTTAAGACAGGGACTATTCAACATATCCTAAATCATTTTCTGCTTTCTCAGTATCAGTATCTCCAATTGTTGCCTGAGTGACCAATTTTCTCCAGATTGTTTGGAAATAGTCCAGCTGAAAACTGAAAGTGCAGCATCCCAGTAACACCATAAGTTCAGGGCAAAGCAGGACAGTTGGCCATTCTCCTAGTTATATTGCTCCTGAATATGAAATCTTGTCCTACCCTGCAGCAAGCTATATGGCTGAGGTTTTTGCACTGGGACATCAGTAGAAGTGGCACATTTAGCTTCTGGGAAGTATCCTCAAAGTAATGAGGAGCATCTCCTCTGCCTTCACACTCCCTGGAGTAAGTAAAAGCAGCTGGTCCTGGACTAGTTGTCTGGACACACAAGGAAAAACCACACAAAAGGATGGCAGAGCAAGCATGTAAAGGGAACTGGGTCATCTTGGACCTGGACTTCCTCTACTTATATGAGGGAAATAAATTTGTATCTTATTTCAGCTATTGTTATTTGAAGATTTCTTCCACACATGGCTGAACCCCATCTTAACCTTAGACAGTTCCTGTCTGCTGAGGTATGGACATCACCCTCAAACTTGTGTGCTGGCTCATGAGGACCCCGCCATTTCATGATCCCTCACTCCTTGGATTCCCAAACTCCCTGTTAGGGACCTTGTGGCACAACTGTAGTATGATAGTGTGTCTGACTCCAAAATGTCTATGTTGCGAAAGTTAATACCTCTAAGGAAGAGCCTTCCTTCAGCCCTATCTGCAAGAACTGATGAGCTCACTTCCCTGCTATGTTAGGAGCAACAGCCTTGTATGTCTTTTATAGACATGGGCAGAATTTGAGGGGAACACATATTCAGCAGCCATACTGTTGGTTATAAAATAAGAACATAGCTGATATGACAGTGAAATGCATCTATATTAATTGGTAATAGCCATGTTTCTGAACTCCAGAATCCTCCAGATTTTTCCACCTACCGCAAGTACAAGGTTAACTAAAGCTCATACCACCCAGTATTGGTCTTTTCTCTGGTTGGATTTTTCTGAAGAGGGTCTCACTCTAGCCCAGGATGTCATAGAACTCATTTTGTAGCCCTGGGCTGATCTTGAAACCATGGTTATCCTTTTACCTCAGTTTCCAAAATGTCATGGCTAAAAGCAGGCACCACCACACCTGGCTGATATGTATATTCTTAATATGACTCAGTCTTCTCTATAGAGCAACCAAAAATAAAACCCTGTCTGAGTTAAGTCCAGTCTCCTGTCTGACCTTTAAGGAATTCTCAGGGGTATAAAAACCCACAGATATTTCATGCCTTACTCTATTCTGCCCAGAAATGTGGGAGCTTGCCTGCTGTGTGCTCTCTTCTGATGGGACCAATACCAGAGACACGCATGCTGGACTGAGCACCCTGAGATTTGTCAGCTCTATTCCTCTCTGGATGTGTGGTTTTGACCCTTAGTCTCCTCATCAGCAAATTTTTCCTGCACAGTATAAAATGTAATCCAAATAAGATATGTTACAGAATGATATTGATCCAAGAAAATGTCATTCCCCACATCAAAATATCTGTATGACCTTAGTTCTTTCTGTGTCTTACTTCCTCCCATACAAAATGGGGGCAATGGCATTGTACCTTTAGGTATGAAATCCCATGTGCTTCAATAACATCTTTAAGCATGACAAGGCTTTAGACAGTTGGGTATAAGATCCTCTGCTCATATATGTTCCCACACAGTGGAAAAGGATAGTTCTCATCTGGCTAGATCTCCTATCAGCTGGGACAACTGCACCTCTCCTTATCTTCAATATAATGGGTTTCACCTCCATGCCAGCCCAAGAAACCACTCAAAAAGCCCTTCATGTCCTCCAAGGGGACTGCCTCCCACAGTCCCTGTGGGTTCAGTCTGCTCTTAAGTGTCACCATATGTGGCCCTGTTTAGCATACAGCATCATCCTTCCCAGGGCTCTGAACACATGTGACTAAGAGACTGCTTTCAGAATCATGTACCCAAGGTCCAGTGCTCTGCACTCATCCATTTCATACCATTAGGACACAAAGGAGACCCCCTGATCCAGTGGAGTGAGCAGTAGGTGATCAGAACAAATGCCATGATGGTTGGTCTCCATTATGAACTTGCCTGGATTAATAGATGTCTAATACTGGTGAAACACCTCTGAGTATGTTGTGGGGTGTTTCCAGAGAAGCTTGCCATATAAGAGAGTGACTAAGGAGGAAAAGAACATGGGTATTGCCATCCAATGGTGTGATAGTTAAGTTTTGTTGTCAACTTGACCTTTCAAGTAATCTTGGGTGGATCTCTGTGGATGTTTACAGGAAGGCAGCCTCTCAGTAGGGGGCAAGATGTAAGGAAATTCAAAGGAGCTAGGAGTAAATATCCTTTCCTGTGTGGGCAGTGCAGGAAGAAAATTCCAGAGTCTGGGGAAGCTATTAAGTCTGGGGAAGGGTTGTAAGACCCCACCTTAAACCTATATAAAGGTGAAGAAATTCTCTTTGGCCCCTCCTGCCTATTCCCTTTTTTGTGTGTATGGTGTAGGTGATGAGTTTTTCTCTCTGCTAGGACCTGTGAAAGAGGGCCAGCCTCTTTCGCTGTTATGGAACTTCCCCTCAATCTGTAGTTTCAATAAATACTCTCCTCCCCCAAATTGTGCCTGGTTTAAAGATTCATCCCAGCAGTGTGTGGCTGACTATGAGAAATGGGTTGGGGGCCCAGATGGAAGCAAGTTGGAGAGGGAGGAAGCCAGTGTGTTCATGGCCATCTACCTTGCTGCTGTCAAACCAGACATCAACCTCCTGGACTCCATCTTCTCTAACCAGGGAGCTTCCAGGCCTTACTCAGGCCAGATTGGGACTGCCAAGGCATCCAGCTTCTTGGGCTGGAGCAGCTACTAAGTTCTCTGCCCGTACAGCCAATGTTTGACTACCCATCACTCTATCATGTAAGCCAAGATGATATTGGTTCTGTTCCTCTCAGAACCCTGACTAATACATATGCCTATCTCAAAGTGTACTAAAATTAAAGGGAGTGAAAGGCATGGAGCACTGTGCCCTGGTAGAATCTCGTGCAAACAAAAAGAAAGGAAACAACTGAGCAACAGACAGGATGCTGAGTGACAGCCAGAGGGAGACGCTATGTTGGACTCTGGCTTTCAAAACAAACTTCCTCACACTGGCCAACTAAATTTTCCTTGCTGCATGGGAAAACAACTTTTTTTTAACTTGGTACAATGAGAAATGTTGTCATTTGTAATTTTAATAGTGACTGTTCAGACAGACTATATTACTGCATTCCCAGGACCTGAAAGTTGATGGTATAATGTAATAAGTGCTTTCCTCCCCAAACCTCCAGCAATATGAGAAGATTCTGGGTCTCAAAGTCATGGCGGCTTCAGGGTGATAAATGGCCTGGGGCTGAGTAGTAGAAGCTGGCTCTCCTTCAATCCTGACACCAATGTTCATCATATGTCAGCTCATCTCCTTTTGGCTCAGTTTTTTGACTTGTAAAATGGGGATTTTAAACTTACTACAATGACAAATACCAAGCTAAGGAAGGACACTAAGAGACAGGACTGGATAACCTGATAGTAGATTCCTTCTGCAAAGAGCTCAGGACTTAATGGGCTGACACCACCCACCTCCTCCCCCAGCCACAGTGCCCACATGGCCTCACTGGATTGTATTGTTAAGAGATAAGAGTGCTGTGTAATGTAAGAGGGATGACCACATACCACTCAATTTCCACTCTTCCCAGTTATTGTAGTACCAGAACTCCAGTGTTTACAGGGTAGTCAAGTACCCAAATAAACCCATTATATTTCAAAGCCTCTTCTGGAACGAGTGTGACCACACCAGCTTTATAAGTCACATATAGTCCATGTATTCTATCATGTTTCCAAGGAGCCTTTCAAAGGAAAGGTATTTTTTTCCTCAAACAACCTGTGTAGGATGTCATGAGATAGCTAGTCATGCTTTACCATGGATTTGGGACCATGAGAATGAAGAGAACACTCTAGAGATGAGATGGTGTGAGCTAAAGCAATGCTTGGTCTTCTCCTATCCCAGAGCTTTATATCAAAGCTGTACGTTGTCAATGGCTGCACTCCTTTTACCTGAGAGGCAAAGAGCTAATTTACTTGTGAGTGGATGGATTGTATAAATGCAGCTGATCTCAAACTTAACTGATACAGCCAGTGTTTGACATTAGTAAGTGTAGTAGTTTGGAAAGGAAGGAAGGATTATTTCCATTTACTGTTAAAGGGGAGTCCATCAGGTCAGTAAAGGTATAGCAGCAGGAGCATGAAACAGTTGGTCACATTCAGCCCACAGAGAGGAAGTTAAGTGAAGAATGTTACTGTTCAGCTGGTTTTGTCTTTTTTATTCAGTCCAGGACCTCAGTCTATGGAGCAGTGCCACTCATGACCAGTCTTCCCACCTCAATTAACCCACCCTGGAAAATCCCTCACAGACATCCCCATAGATTTGTTTCCATGATGATTGTAAATCCTATCAAGTTGACAACCACAGGTTAATTTTAACAATAAGTATTATGTATAGTCACTGTTTAGCTGCTAAAGATAAGATTTTTGTTTCAAAGTTAAGGTTCCAAGAATATTTGTAACACCCGGAATGCCAGATGGTATGTTGGTGCTGAGCAATAAAGATATTTTCAAAACTACCTTTGGGATATCCAAATCCATGAATGGGCTCAGGTCCTTTTATGACAGAGGAATCTGAAAAATTCTACCTTCTTTTGAAATAGCAGGTAAGTCTCTAGAGCATCAAATCAGCTGCACAGGACTTAGGACCACATGAACCCTCTTTAATCTACATGTGCAGATGTGCCTCCATTTACAGAAGGGTTACATCCTGATAAATCCATGGTACATGAAAAATATCATAAGTCACAATGTATTTAATATATCTGAACAATCAAAAACCATACCTTATCTGAGTTAAATATGTACAGAATACTTACATTAGCCTGCAGTTGGGCAAAAGCATCTAATGCAAAGTCTATTTTATAATAAAACATTGATTGTAACTTATTGGCTACCATACTCAAAGTGAAAAACAGAATGCTTGTATATGTATGTTTTTCATCATCATAAAATTAAAAAAATGACAAGTTAAAATACTGTAAAGCCATGCACATATAGTAACCTATATATACATAAAAGCTGTCTCAGGAGGCCACATGTATGCATCACGAACATATACAATCACATCCTTATATCTGAACCCAGGGACAAGTTCTGGTGGTTTCCCTAAAATAGCAAAGGCCTCAGACTCTTCCTTCATGATAGGATAAGGCTCTGCTGAGTTATTACTTTCAATTACATTGTATCCAAGTCATAAACGGTAAGAGCAAGAAAGCATTGTAATTGATCTTTGACAATGGAGATGGACTCAGAAAAAACAAGAAGAAGATACCCTCCAACATGTGACTTCCAGGGTCAGAGGGATAGTCCTGAGGGGGCTTGGGCACCTTGCAGCCTAACTTCCACAGTAGATACCTCTATGTGAGTGAGGTAAACTCCTACCGGAGCCTCTGATCGCACTCCAGAGCTGTTCTACATAACTCATCAATGGATTCAATCACTGCTTGTGTATTAACACCCCTTGAGCCCAGTCTTTGGATCTGATCCAGCCCATTGAGAGACTGCTTGGTCTACACACTGTACTAAAGACTTGGGAAGACAGGCTGTTTAGTTCCCCTCATGTTGCTGGGACAACACAACTAACCAAAATCAGCTGATGGGAGGAAAGGATTTATTTTGGCTTCAGACTTGAGAGGAAGCTCCATGAGGACAAGGAAAAGGCTGGCATGGGCAGAGACTGGACAGCACCTCTGTCACAGGAGGTGGAACACCTAAGCATGAAAATGAGCTGAACACTGGCAAGGGAAATCAGCTGTAGCACTCACAAGCCCACTCAAGCAACACATCTCCTCCAGTAAGGCTCCAATTCCCAAATCTCCACCAGCTGGCGCTCATAACATTCAGAACTCATGAATTAATGAGGGACACCTAGCTTTAACCACACAGTCTGCCCCTGTCTCCCATAATAATGAATACAATGCATAATAATCTAAAAGTCCCAAAGTTTTTATCAATCCCAACACTGTTGAAACATCCCCAGAGTTCAAGGTCTCTTAACTGTGAGCTATAAAACTGAAAGAACAAGGGCTGGAGAGATGGCTCAGCGGTTAAGGCACTTGCCTCTAGTGCCTAAGGCCCTGAGTTCAATTCCCTAGTACCCACATAAGCCATACCCACAAGGTGGTAAGTCCTGTTGCATTCTCATTCTCTCTCTCTCTCTCTCTCTCTCTCTCTCTCTCTGCTTGAAAATGACTAAATAAATTTTTAAAGACTTTTTTAAAAAGGGCTGGAGAGATGGCTCAGCAGTTGAGGTACTTGTCTCCAGTGCCTAAGGCCCCGGGTTCAATTCCCCAGTATCCACATGTGCCAGACCCACAAGGTGGTGGCCCTGGTGTGCTCTCTCTCTCTCTCTCTCTCTCTCTCTCTCTCTCTCTCTCTCTCTCTCTCTCTCTCTCTCTCTGCTTGAAAATGAATAAATAAAATATTTTAAAAATAAAATTATTTAAAAAACTGAAAGAACATAATGGCACAGAAGAAACATTCACACTGCAAAATATGGCATTGGTCATAGCAATGAAGATTGAACCAATATAAGATCTAAAGCAAACAGGGTATATATCAAATTCCATAGCCCCCATTGTACACTTCTTACCAGTGATGAAGTCTCTAGAGTTCCAATTCTGTGCCTCCAGCTGGGCTGCTCAAAGACAGGGGAGAAAAAAATCCATCCTGAGCCTAGCAGCTCTCTTTGGCTGCTGTCCTATAGGGCTAGTATATCCAAAACATCCTCGGGTTTACACTGCAAACCACAGTTTATCCGTGCCATAGCTCCACATAGGGAATCCTACAAGCCTGCTTCACATTGCCCAGTGGCCATTTCCAAAACAACCACATCGCAAATCTAATGACCCTTTCTTTTCTACATTTGTTATACCCCCATAGTACCAAGAAGGCTACCAACTTGTTAATCCTGGGGGCAGTAAAGCCAACTTTGAAGAGCAGGATATTCACTCCTTCAGCATCCAGGACTCCTACTTTCCAAAGAGTCAACCTTCTTTCTGCTGTTCCAAAACATAAAAGATGGCCCAATCTCAATGGTTGTACTGTCTCAAACAACTTCAGCTGAATGGGGACTGTCTCCAGTCTGAAACTCATTTCTTTCTGTGCCATATTCTTCTGATCACACCAGTCTATTTCTATTTAATGCAACCCTGAACAAGTTCTCAGGATACAGGAAGATGAAGTAAACCTCTCACACAAACTGCCCCTTGCCCAGACCTTACAAAGTTTTCTTCCCCTCCTAAGTCAAATCTCACAGTCTATAGTTCTTAACACATTTAACTCTCTCAACCTCTGACCAGAATGGTCCAGCAAACTCTGCCTTCAGTACTACAAGGTGTCTCTTAGGTTTCAAATTCTTCCAAATTTCTCCCACAAATCAATTCCAAAAGGCCAAAAGACATAGTCAGGTTTCTAGCAGAAGTGACCCCACTCTTGGTACCAATTTTTCTCTGTAGTTATCCTTATGTAGCTAGTATAGACCACCTGACTAAAATCAGTTGATGGGAATAAAGTTGTTTATGTTGGCTTATAGACTTGAGGGGAAGCTCCATGATTGGGGGGGGGATGGCATGAACAACGGCAGGACCACACCTCAGCCACAGTAGGTGAAGCACTAGAGCAGGAGATTGAGTCAAACCCTGGCAAGGGGAAGCTTGCTATAAAACCCATAAGCCTGCCCCCAACAACACAAGGCTCTAATTCCCAAATGGCCACCAGCTGGGTATCTAGCATTCAGGCATTCAGAGTACATGAGTTTATGGGAAACACCTAATTCAAACCACCACACAGATGACTAAACCATGGTCTCTGTCCTCAAGCAGTGCATAGTCTTAAAAAAATTAGCCTATTGATTGAGAAGTACATATTGAGAAGAAACAATTAGCTTAAAATATATGGGCAATTGACAAGAATTGATACAAATGTAAAATGTCACTTAGTACCTATAGAACTTTGAGGAAATCTCATTTTCCACATCCACAACTTGAAAACAACAGCATCCCCAGAACTTGTGAACTAGTTCCATCACAGATCATTAAGAGATCCCCTCTGCTGCTCAGTAAACTTTATATTCAACTTTCTTTTTTTCACAATTCCCCCCCCTCAAAAAAGTCCATCCATGTCTCCTCTACTCAAAATTCTGGAATTTTTCTACAACTCAATGTTCATGTCTACCAGTGGCAAGTACCCTGACGACTCATTTCCTAAGCAGACAGAGGTCACAGGAGGTGTAGCTCATCTGCTTCTATCATATCTACCTCCCATCAAGTGTCTAAGAACTCATGCCCTTCCTTCTTTCTCCTGTTTTGAGTTGTAAACTTTTAAGCCATAGGATCTATCTATCCTATCACTGGAGAATTCATATAAAAGAGAGAGCCTACAAATATAAGGAGTGTGAGAAAGTCTTTACTTATGGGACACCACACAGCAGCCACAGCCCTCTTGACGGAATGCTTAAAAATGCAGGCACTCTGAGGACACTCCATGGCATGACTCATTTTTTTTTCAGATAGGGTCTTGTGTACCTCAGTCTAATCTAGAACTTGCCCTAGACTGCCCTTGATCTCCTGATCCTTTTGTCCCCACCTCCCAAGTGCTGGTATGTAGGTGTGTGACACCACAGCCAGTTTATGCATGCTGGACAAACACTCTACCAACTGAACAACCACACTGGAGGAAAACCTTATGGGTACAATTGATATAGAAAAATACACATGAGGAACACCTTCCCACACAATTTATAAAGATAAATATTTGATGTAAGAACAAAGTCCTAGTTTAAATCAGTGATTCTATAACTCCAAATATTAAGGTTTGATTAAATATGAGCTCTTGATATAATAGTGTCCGCTTTTTTATTTTGTCTATTGTCAAAACACTACATTGGGAAACACTGTATACCTGCTTCTGCATACAAAATACTTGAGAATGATACTTAGTCCTTTGAGTTGAAAATCAATAAATACATAGATTGCTGTTATTATGGCCTGAATGTATTCTCTAAAACTTTGGTATTAAAATATCCATTGTGATAACATCTTGATAGTGTTAAGAAACTATTAAGAATATTCTCAGTAAGAATTAGAATCCTCATTCTTTTTTAAAAAATATCTTTATTTGACCGAGAGAGAGAGAGAGAAAGAGAGAGAGAGAGAGAGAGAGAGAGAGAGAGAGAGAGAGAGAGAGAGAGAGAGAGAATATAGAGATGCCAGGGCCTCTTGCCACTACAAATTAACTTCAGATACATGTGCTACTTTGTGCTTCTGGCTTTACATGGGTACTGGGGAATCGAACCCAGGCTGTCTTTAACCTCTCAGCGATATCACCAACTGTGTGTATTCATTCTTGTAGGTGAACAGGAGCAGTTTATGAAGGAAAAGATTTTATTTCAGCTTACAGTTTTGAGGGTAAGTTTCATCATGGCAAGGAAAGCATGGCAGAGCAGACAGCTGGCATCATCTCTTCATGTATCAGCATCCAGGAGGGAGCAGCAAGAGTGAGCTGAACTACAAACATCCACAGGGGCTAGACTAGTGAATCCCAAGGTCCACCCCTAGCAAGGCTCCACCTTCCAAAGCTTCACCAGCTGGGGATCAAGTGTCAAGCTTAATCCTGAACACACGAGACTACGAGGGATGTTGTACATTCATATGTACCCTAATGAATGGGATTAGAGCCCTTATAAAAAAGGCTCCAGGGAATAGGTTCCCTCTCTTCTGCCCTTCCATGAGGTCCACCCTTTCACACTAAAAGAAATGTACATTATTTATAAATTTCCCGGTGTCACATATTTGGCTGTAACAGCAGAAACAACTAAAACAGTCCCCCAAACCCTAATTTACAACTACAGCATACCCTTCATGGCCCAGTGAACATCCCTAGGCATTAGAGTCATTTCTAGACGCTACCACACACTGCTTGTGCTGCCTTGAGCACATGACTCAACTTTCATTCATCAATTCAGTCAGCCAATATGTGAGGGTCTATTGAGTAGTTAGTGAACTAGCCAAAGCTACAATTTAGCCATTATAAAATAGGAGTGAGACTAATACTAACTTAAAAGTTTGTCTTGAGGCTTCAGTGCCCATACAAGCACCACAGGGAATAATAAATGTGAATTATCTTCCACTTTCCTTCCTGGCTCATAGTAATCATACTCCTTTTCTGGATATAAAGAGGAATTTCTTGTAAACAAAATAAATTCCTACTTGGAAAATGAAAATCATCAATATAAACCCTAAATAAACTTCAAGGCATATCCTTCCACTTTTGTAACATCCTGAGTTCCGAGTCATCTCGTTCTACTAAATTTTCATTATATGGAAACCATTCCAAGGCAGAGTTGGCGAGTACTTTCACATGATGGCAAACAGGATCCCCTAGGCCTCAGGGCTGGCTGTATGGCTTTTAAACTGTCTCCCCCACAATCAGAAGAGATACTTTGTTGTTCTTTTCTTCCCCTAGTTAAACAAATGTTCTCTGATATTAGGACAGTGTCAGGCTCAGTGCAAGGAATTGGGACTATTAAATGTGAATTTTAAAGACAAATGCAAAGGTACACATTTTTAACAGTTTTTATCATTCTATCACTGTATCAGTAAAACTTGATAATTCCAGGTAAATAGAGTGACTGAATTTTAGAGTTAAAGTCTTATTCCCTGAACTATATATGATCCAAGGAAGGCTGTATGTCACCCAATGGTATAGGGAAGCGGAGTCAGGTCTGATCCTCTACCATCACTCAGCACTCATGTCCACCAGCTTTCTGGACCCTCAGGTCTTGATGAAAACATTCTCTTCCTTCACAAGCATGACTCCTTAGCTTTGGTCCATCACCCACTGGTGCAGTCAGTTTCACACTGCTGACACAAAGCACCCAACCAAAAGCAGTTTATGGGAAGAATGGGTTTAGTTTGGCTTACAACCTCAGGAGGAAACTCCATGGTGGCAGAGGAAACCATGGCATGAACAGAGGCTGGACATCACCTCCTGGCCAACATCAGGTGAGCAACAGCAGCAGGTGAGTGTGTCAAACACCGGGAAGAAGAAGCTGACTATAAGCCCATCAGCACACCTTGTACAGCAGGCTCCAGTTCCTAAAATGCCATCAGCTGGGAATCCAAGCATTCAGAACACATGAGATTATGGGGGACACCTAATTCAAACCACCACATCCATATATGGCACTCAGGTACCTTTTCGGGGTTCAGAAATGCTCAACTCCTATCTGTACATGGCACAAGGGACAAAGTGCCCTTAAGGAAGATACTGTTAACATCTGGTCTTGTACTATACTTCCTTTGGCTTCTCAGTCCTTTTAGTCTCCACTGGAAGAACACAGAGAGTGGAGTAGGGGAGAATAGGCTGAGTTTATTGCAGATCAGAGGCAAGCACACTCAAAGGATGAGTGTAGACTGTGGCCAAGAGACCCTTGTGTTAATCTCCAGTTTAGGTAGGTTTCACACTACTTATACTATTTCTAAAGCTTCTTGAATAGACTCGGGGCATTTTCCTGTTCAGTAGAAGAGGTTGACAGGTTCATTTGAATTAACTCTTTCTAAAGGCATTAATTAATTAACTTTGCATGTGTGTAGTAGTATTGGGATGTATGGACATGTGTGTGAAGCTTTTCTCACCACGAATGCGCACATGCAAAGGCCAGAGGAGAATGTCAGGAATCCTTCTTCTATCCCTCATCCATGATTTTCCTTGGGACAGAATGTCTCACTTAACCCTGAGTTGCTGTTCTTGGTTAGACTAGCTGACCAGCAAGCCCAGTGATTTTCTGGTCTCTGCTCCCCACAGAACTGAGGTGATAGGTGTGTCTGACCATGTCTAGCTGTTTATGTGGGTGGGTGAGAATTGAAATCAGGGCAAATAAGGCCCTCGTGCTTATATGGCAAATGTTCTGAGCCTTCTCTCCTGCTCCTTGGATTGACTCTTACTGGAGGGGACAATGGCATGTCCTTGTTCTTTACCAGAAAGTCTCTAGCTATATAGCAAGCTTTCGGGCAGTTTGGGATGCCCTATCTCCACCCTAAGTTAGTGATCAAATTCCTGCAGTTTTAGTTCCTACTTAACAACCTGTTGAGTATGAGGAAGGTATCCATCTTCAATGATCTCCAAGCCTGCTAATTCTAACTCTTTCCCTAATACTCATGGTCAATCTCTTCCAGAAAACTCACTCAAGTACTCTTCAGTTCAAAGGTTATGCTAGAAGTAGATGTGTCCATCTGGGAATTTTTAAAAAATGGTATTCTCTGTTCGGGATACTTTCAAAATTACCTGGGATTTCCATCTTTCTCCCCTCTGACCAATTTTTTCAGATCTAAATTCCACAGGTGCACCGAAATGCTATGGACTCTCTATGGGAACACTGTTCTCAACGGTGCTCTTTTGCCCTACAGTTGGTGCAGGGCCAATATCTTGAACTTCATGCCTTAAGCCTTTGCCCTCAAAAAGTCATTGTTGGGCTGGAGAAATTGGTCAGTGGTTAAGGTGCTGGCCTTCAAAGTTTAATGACCTGGCTTGATATCTCAGTGTCCAGATGCACAAAGTGGCACATGCAACTGGAGTTTGCAGCAGCTGGAGAGCCTGGGGCATCCATTCACTGTTCCCCCCCCCTCCTCTCTCTTTCTCTCTCTCTCTCAGTTTGATGGTGGTCTATTGGCTCTGAGTATGGTATGTTTGTCTTTACAGAAGCTTTTAAGCTTGATGAGGCCCCATTGGTTAGGTGATTGTTGCACTTCCTGGGCTATTGGAGGTTTGCTCAGGAAGTTTTTCCCTACTCCTATCTCATGGAGAGTTCCTCCTATCTTTTCTTCCAGGGTTTTCAGAGTTACAGGTCTTATGTTGAGGTCCCTGATCCATTTGGAGCTGATTTTTGTGCATGGTGAAAGGAGTGAGTCTATTTTCATTTTTTTACACGTGTTTATCCAATTTGTCCAGCCCATTTGTTAAAGATGCTATCATTATGCCAGTGAACATTGTTGGCAACTTTATCAAAGTTCAAGTAACTATAGTTACTTGAGGTAAGAGCAAGGTCTTCAATTCTGTTCCATTGGTCTGTCTGTCTTTTTTATGCCAGTACCATGCTGTTTTTATTACTATGGCTTTGTAGTATGTCTTTAGGTCAGGCATGGTAATACCTCCTGAGTAAGTTTTCTTTTACTTAGGCTAGCTTTGGCTATCTGAGGCCTTTTGTCCTTCCAATTAAATTTTGAGATTATTTTTTTTCTATGTCTGTGAAGAAAGAGGCTGGGATTTTTATCGGTGTGGCATTGAATCTCTAAATTGCTTTTGGAAGGATTGCCATTTTTACTATATTAATTCTCTCTAAACAGGAGCATGGAATATCTTTTTATCTTATTCCATCCTCCTCTATTTCCTTCTTGAGAGTTTTAATGTTTTCACTATATAATTGTTTCACATCCTCTGTTAATGATATTCCAAGGTATTTGAATTTTTTGAGGCTAGTGAAAACAAGAAGTCTCTCTGATGTCTTTTTCTGTATGCATATCATCTGCATACAGGACAACTACCAATTTTTTGTGTGTTAATTTTGTATCCTGTCACTTTGCTGAAGGAATTTATCACCTTCAGGAATTTACTGGTACTATTCTTTGAGTCTGCTATGTATATAACCATATCATCTGCAAAGAGGGTCATTTTACTTCTTCCTTAAAAATTTGTATCCCTTTTATGCTTTTCTCCTCTCTTATTGCTTGGGCAAGGACTTCAGGCACTATGTTGAAGAGCAGTGGTGAGAGTGGACACCTCTGTCTTGTTCCTGATTCAAGTGTGATGTCCTTTAGTCTTTTCCCATTGAGTATGATTTGGGCTTTAGGAGTTTTGTATATTGCCTTTATTATGTTGAGGTATAAGCCGTCTATGCCTAGCCTTTCCAGGGTTTTGAACATGAAGTGGTGTTGAATTTTGTCAAAGGCCTTCTCTGCATCTATTTGCTGGCCTTCAAAGCTTAATGACCCAGGTTTAATTTTCCAGTGTCCAGATACACAAAGTGGCACATGCATCTGGAGTTTGTTTGTAGTGGCTGGAGGCCCTGGGGCACCCATTTGCTCTGTCTCTCTTCTCTCTCTCTCTCTCTCTCTCTCTCTCTCTCTCTCTCTCTCTCTCTCCTTTGTCTGAAAATTAGTAAAAATATTTTTTGAAAAAGTCATTGTCATGGGCTTCAATGATCTATTTTTGCAAATCAAAACTAGAAGACTTCTTTCCTCTTTATAGTCCTATAATAATTTCAATCCTCCCTAAAGCAATAGGAAACCTCTAACTAAATATAAAGAATATTACATACCCTCAAAAAAGAAAACATGTGAGAAGAACCATTCTGAATAATGTTTTAAAATATTATCTCTGTGGCTGGGGATATGGCTCAGCAGCTAAAAGTGATTTCCACTGAAGCATGAGGGCCCAGGAAGGCCAGAGATGGCCTGAGTCTGACTTCACAGAATCCACATAAAAAAAACTGATTGTGAGAACTGGAGAAATGGTGGTCAAAGGTATTTGCTTGTAAAACCTGACAGCCCAGGTTCAATTCCCCAGTACCCATGTAAAGCCAGATGAACAAAGTACCTATATTCTCTCCTCTCTCCCCCCTCCTTCCATATAAATAAATAAAAATACCTTTAAAAATTGAGTGTGGTTACACATGACTATAACCCCAATCATGGGGGGCTGGAGACAGAAAAATGCCTATATGGTTACCTGACTGAAAACGGTTGCTCCAGATTTAGGCAGAGACCCTACCTCAAAGAAGCACACAGATAAGAGTAGAGAAGGACACCTAAATTCTCCTCTGGCCTCCATGAACATCTCTACACACATGTGTCACACCACACATAATCTGAACACGCTCATACAAAAAATCATCTCCTTACCCAGGAGCCACCATAGTATCTACCTTGCAAAGTTCATAATTAATGGGAAATCTTAGTCAAATGGCGGATTAAAGAACTGACCAGACCTAATATAAGGAGCAAAGATTGAATGTAAATTAAAAAAAAAAAACTAGGGCTGGAGAGATGGCTCAGCGTTTAAGGCACTTGCCTCCAGTGCCTAAGGCCCGGGGGTTCAATTCCGCAGTACCCACATAAGCCAGACCCACAAGGTGGTGGCTCTGGTGCATTCTCTCTCTCTCTCTCTCTCTCTCTCTCTCTCTCTCTCTCTCTCTCTCTCTCTCTCTGTATCTCTCTGCTTGAAAATGAATAAATAAAATATTTTTTAAAAATAAAATTAAAAATTAAAAAAATTGAAAAAACTAGCTTGTAAAGTAACTGATAGATCGAACTCAAACATTTGTGGGGTCAAAACAAGACCACAGATAGAGGTTTCCAACCACTTAGGAGACCTCGTGGAATCCTAACCCTCATTCTCAAAGTCACAACCACACAGCAGAGATGTCTGTAAAGCATAGTGGAAGAGTGTGCATATTGTGCCCAAAGGTTTTTATATTACCTCAAATGTGATATAATCCAGAGAACATATTTAGGATAATGTTTTGGTTCAGCAGTTGTTTGAACTAGAAGATGATATAAATATAAACCCTTATTGTATGAATAGAAAATATATATATATACATATATATATATATATATATATATATACATATATATATATATATATATTTCATCCAGAATACAAACCAAAACGTGTTACTAGAGTTTGGGGATTTAAAACCTTGGCTCCAGAAGACCCAGTAGATTAGGCTTGACCACTGACAAAGGCACAGGCATGGGCAAGTGGTTGTCACTGTCAGAGTAATGGTGGTTATTACTGTCTAGGAACAGGTTCAAAACAATTACTCTCTTTTTGATCCTTTCTTCTTGACAATCCAGACAGTCTTTGATTCTTGCCAGTTCCCAAGTATGAGCTTCTCAACTCTTGTGAACTCTGTCAGTTCCCAAGGAATGATGCTCTGATTAAATTTGCTAGCCACTGTTCAGTTCCTTATAACCAGGCAATTGATCAAATAGGACACCAGAGAAAACTGTTTATTTCTTCCTGCTGCTCACCACATATTTGAGTCTAATGTGCTCTTTGCCAAGCTATCTTTTCTCCTTGTCTTGGCAGGTTGGAGCAATGCTGTGAGAGTTACCAGTCCAGCACTCATGCTTTCTGATATCTCCAAGCTGTCTGTCATGGCACCTTCTCCAGATGACAAGCCTCTTGCTCATTCCAGATGGCTTGCAATGCCTCACTGAAGTGATGCCAATGGTGAGAGGGTAGGATTGACAGGACACAAGAACATATCTCTGTGCCTCGGGGCTGGATGTACTCCAATGCTCACTAGAGCTAAGACCCAACTTCACCTTTTTCAGGAGGGAAATCACAACCTAGTTTATTACTAATAGCTCCTCCTTCTCAATGTCACACATATCACAAACACTGCTCCACATCTTTTTCTGGAGAGAACTCCATGCCCAAACCTTTGAAATTGGCATTTGTATATCTGTGAAATGCTTTTTTAAAGTCAGGCAACACCAACATAGAATCCTTGCCTGCCATTCAATCAGAGTTCCAACTGATTATTGAAGTCCTCAAATTATCTGTCTCTACCCCCCTAAGAACTCAACAAAAAAGTAGCCTTAGTACTCACCCACCATGATTCAGGGAACTGAGCAGAAGAGGAGGTAGAATGACTGTAAGAGACATGGTGGGGGAAACATGGCCCCCTCAGTATCAACATACGAAGGGGGAGTGGAACAGGGTTGACTCCTAGGCTATCCATACCCCCCCCCAGGGACTGATCCAAACTGCCCACGGAGAAAACTATCCAGCCGATTGGGGATAGGGAAGAGGGAAATTGGGGAAATGTGAATACCGACTCATTATTGGCCCATTCAATGTATCTCAATATGGACAATAAAGACAAAAAAAATTGTCTGTCTCCAGAGCAAGTTCCAAGGCCGACGCTCCTCCCCCCACCCATTCATACCCAAGGTGAACCTGACCAGTGTTTGCTCGGGAGTGGTCTGCAGCCCTACTTTCCCCTTTACAAATGGCCCAGCTTATCTTTTGAACACCCCTCTTAGATTACCTGGTTCCCTGTGCACTCCCAGATGGGACTGCCTTCTGACTGGAAAAGTGTTTCCATTGATTTCTAGGAGAGGCTAAAGAATTCTCATTTGTCAGTGAAGTGCCAGTCCTGCTTCCTGGGGGGAAACTAGCATTCAGAAAATTATTTCTAATAGTCCCCCAACTTCTATCCATAAAATACACAGATACCACCAAACTCTTCACATTCCTAAACATTCTCCCAGCCAGATGGTACAGCAGAACAGAGCTGTAACCCTGAAGAAGGCTGTATTAGTTGCTTTGTTCACTGCTGTGATAATGAAAGGGAGAAAATATGGTGACAGAAACACAAGACAACTAGTTATGTTGTGTCTATAGCCAGGAAACAGAGAGCAATTGATGCTGATGCCTCAGCCCACTCTCTCCTTTTCATTCAGTCTAGGACCCCAGTGGTGCATGGAATGGTGTCACCCGCATTTAGGATGTTTCTTTCCAGTCTAGAAACTCCCCTATAGACACTTCCAGAGGTATATCTCCTAAGTGTAGAACCCATCAAGTTGACAATCAATATTAATCATCATAGGAACCAAAATTAAAATCACCATTACTGGAAAGTACTTCTCATTCTGCTGGGGGAAGAAGGTCATCAGCAATCTTACCCAGCAGTAATAGACCCTGGGAGCTACACAAGTGACCAGACAGGAAAGATGTATCCACTGGTAAAACATGGACAGGATTGCAGTGTGTGTGTGTGTGTGTGTGTGTGTGTGTGTGTGTGTGTGTGTGTGTGTGTGTGTGTAACCAACTGCTCTCTGATTGGATTGGAGGGCCAGTTCGTGGCAGGGAATGCATGCCTGGTACTGAAAACTTAGTCAAAAGACAATAGCTAGGAAGGTCATAAGCTTCAGTGGGAAAACTACTACTGGTGTTTGTCTAAATGAACTTGTGCACTCATCAAACTGCCCTCTAAATATTTAGGTTTATGCCCATAGATTAGTGCTGCTAGTGTCTTTGGTCAGAGAAGCTTCCTTGTGCAGTTGGTGATGACTACTGACAATAAGTGACTGTGAGTGTCCAGCACTAAATGAGCCATCTATGTCTCCTCCTCCAAGGCTCAGAAATCATTGCAGAAGAGGACTGGGAAAGAAGGTAAGAACTGGAGGTTGGGAGGGGTGTGGTGGAACACTGTCTTCATGCCATTCATGACCTCACATCAGCTGTCATTACCTGCATAAGATCTGGACAACACTGGGCTCATCAACATTCCATCATGGATAGTGGTGGAGGACGAGAGAGAGAGAGAGAGAGAGAGAGAGAGAGAGAGAGAGAGAGAGAGAGAGAGCGCAAAGTAGAGGAGGAGCTGGTTGGAAAGGAGTTCAGTAAAGAGAACTAGCACGGTAACTAAAGAAGATAGAAAGAGGGGATTATGATCAAAATACATTATGACACACATGAAAATTGTCAATTAAAAAGTTCTTTTAAATAATTGTCATCACCTAAAAGAAATTAAGGATGTCCTTTTTCTCCTTCAGCCAAGATTTATTCTGTAACACATCAAAATAAAACCTGACAACCATAGAACCACTACTTAACAGATTACGGTGTTGCCAACCTGATGATACTGTTAAACTATTGTCTTAATTCTCACCCACATTCACACATCTTTTAATTTTAATTTTTTTCATGTTTTCTGTATTCCAGTACACATAGGAATACATATGATTCCCAAAGTCACATATATTACCACTGATTATGTGAGTATTCTCCCTTAAATCATTGCACTGACTGATTCTTTCAAGAGTCCCCCAACTTAAAACTCACACACCATGACTCAGGGGACTGAGCAGAAGAGGGGGGCAGAAAGGTTGTAAGAGCCATGGTGGGGGGAGAATATCCAGAGACATGGCCCCCCCTCAGCAACAACCCACAATGGGAGAAAAGAACTGCCTACCTCTTGTGTAGTTCATAACCCCTCCCCCATGGACTGATCCAGTATGCACAATGAGGAGGGTCTCTAGTGGTTTGGGGACAGAGAGGAGGAAAATGAAATGGGGGTACCAATACAAGATTTGCTCATACAATGTATCTAATTACCAATATTAAAGATATTTTTAAAAAGATTCCCCAAATATTGCCTTGGACTTACACTAAAAAATTTTAACTATGCTTTATATAAGCACTCATATGCACATATGCATAAGTGTATGTACCTCATGTATTTCTTTTTCTGAATCTGGCATCCTAACTCCTAGAAGTGCCCCTTCCATTCTCCATGTCCCCATTACCACGACATCACACCCACACAAATCCAACCCTGCTTCCCTGGAGCTCACCCAGGCTCACCGGTGCAATTCTAGCTACTGAGTTTCAAGACTGCTCTGATTCTCCCAGCAGTTCTTCTGGATTGCAGATGTATTCTTCTATCTAAAGAAATCCAACATCCTCTAAAGATTCAGCATTCAATGATAGCCGCTTATGAAATCATCTGCATTATAGTAGTTCCGTGCAGCCAGAAAAATTCACACAGGTAAGCCAAGATGCAGGATCTGGATTTAAATGCCCATTCTCAACAGGCTGCAGTACTGAGACCTGTATCGGTTTCTGGGTGAGCCCCCTCCCCTCTCAGGCTCCTGGGCCCTGTCTCCTTAGGAGCTAGGATGGCACAGCACTACCCTTCACACTCCAAACTATGCTTGGACTCAGGGATTCAGAGTACTGCCTGCTTTTTAACAGTTACCCATAAGCTCCTGTAACACAAGCTTTTAGCTTTAGAAAGTTTTTTACAGTGCAATATAAAAAGAAGAATTCCTCCAATAAATCAAAGAGGCAGGTACTTGGGAAAGAAGAAACAGTAATACAAAGAGAAGTAATATAGCTTCTACCCTTGGTGTGTTCTTGGTGTCACAGGGAAACTAATAATTTAAATGTGCAGATGACTGACTTCCTCCTTTCAAGATGAGATCTCTTCTTGAGATATGTCACATGTCATATGGACAACCCTTCTTGGGGGACAGGTGAAGGACACTTTAATTTAAGTTACCCAAAGGAGAAGTTTGCAATAATAATGTCAACTAATTTTTTTACATGTGTATGTGTGTGTGTGCCTGTGGAGGCCATAGGTCATCCTCAGGAACGCTGTTCGCCTTCTTTGAGACAGGGCATTTCATTGACCTAGAACTCATAAATAAGGACAGACCAACTGGCCAGCAAGCCCTGAGGATCCTGTCTCCATTTCTCCAATGCTGAGTTACAAGTATGAGTCGGCATCAAGCCTGGCATTTCATGTGGGTGCTGGGGGTTGAACTCAGGTCCTCATGTTTGAAGGCACATTACCCACTGAGCTATCTCCCCACCCCAATAGTAACTAACTTTTGCAGAGCACTTACTATACTTGATTTTTTTCAATGTCTGACATCTATCATTAGCTTCAGTCAACTCAGAGGAGAGTTTCTGGGACAAAGCAGTACTCATGGCTCTTCCTGGGATAAAGAAACAAGCAATCTATTATCCACAGGTAGCTCTGGCTTTCCAACCCCACTGTCCCCCATCTTCTCTTACTAGGAAATGCTCGCAGAAAGCACAGAGCAGCAGCTCATTCCCTGGCCACCTGCTAGTGTGCCAGGTTTGTTGATCCACATCCAGCCCATCTAAAGAGAGTGAAGAACACGGGAGAGAGGGAAGGTGGGAGACAATGGCTTGTCTTGGTCCCTTAAGCTACACTAATAATCATGCAGTTGGCAGCTCATAACAGCAGAAATTCATTTCTCATGTTTCTGGAAGCTGGAAAGTCCAAGATAAAAGTCCTGGAAGATTCAGTGTCTGGTAAGGGTCGCTTCTCCATTCGTGGATGCCATTTCCTTGCTTCTCCCACAGTTAGAAGGGGCAAAACAACTCTCTGGGTCTTTCCTAAGAGCACTAATTTGATTGATGTCCTTACTGCTCCGCGTAGGTTCCACTTGCTATACTAGCCCATTGAGGGAGGAGGAGGGTTAGGATTTTAACAGGAGACATGAACATTCAGACCATAACAAAACCAACTCAGATGCACTTCTGGAATTTGAGGTATGAGTGATTCCCACAAGGTTCAAATAGACACTGTGCAGCATAGCTCAGCATCACAAGAGAGTGTGATGGTTAGGTTTTGATGTCAACTTGACCTTTCAAGTAATCTTGGGTGGGTCTCTGAGGATGTTTACAGTAAGGCAGCCTCTCAGTAGGGGGCAGGATGTAAGGAAGCTCAAAGGAGCTAGAAGTAAACATCCTTTCCTGTGTGTGCAGTGCAGGAAGGACATCCCAGAGACTCAGGAAGCCATTAAGTCTGGGATAGAATTGAAACCCCACCCTAGGGCTATATAAAGGTGAAAGAATTCCCTCCTTGGCCCCCTCCTGCCTGTTTGCTGTTCCGTGTGTATGGTGTTTGTGATGGGCTTCTCTTCTGCTTGAACCTGAGAAAGGGGAGCAGCGTCTTTTGCATTCTGGAACTTCCCCTGTATCTATAGCTACAAATAAATCCTTTCCTCCCAAAAATTGTGCCTGGTTTGAAGATTCATCCCAGCAGTGTGTGGCTGACTACGACAGAGAGGGAGGGTCGCCTACTTGGCACAGGGCCACTGTTAGCAATAAGTCACTGGTCACTAGTGGCAGGAGCTGGGGAGAAGGGGAAGAGGCGGGTCTACTTCATGCATAGAGCACACTGGGGAGGCTCTGGGAGCCACTAAGAAGCTGAGTTAAAGCTGTCCTGGGCAGGCAGACAGGCAGGCTCAGGAGGAATAGGAGGTACACACGTTCTCATAGCTACACTCAAGTTGTTGCCTGGTTCCTGGTTCCTAGGCTGCTGTCTTTGACTAATTACTCCCTTGCCTCTTGGGGCCCCATTCTCCTCTGTGACAAGGTGAGAGATGGGATGAGCCCTTCTCACTCTGCCTTGTGAAATCTCAGTGGAACTCACACAAGACATCTCTGCAGGACACCAAGGCAGTCATCTCGAATGCTGATAGTCTGTGTCCTTGGAGAAATCTACAGCCAAGAGGGAGAATGAAGCTGAGCCAAAAGGTCTCTGGGTGGGGGGAATCTGCAGCAGGCCTCTTGTGCTGACAGCCCCGAAGGTTTAGAGCTGGAGTCTGCTAGGAGCTATAACGCCCTTGATTCTGGTTTTCACTGGTTAAAAAAAATAAAAAGAAAAACTGTTCCTAGGGAACACTCAAGACAGTAACATAAATAATCCCAGCCTATCTACCTAGGACAGGTGTGATGATTAAAGTCTGTGATCAATTGGATCAGATGAGGAATCAAGTAGTAGACACGTTTCTTGGGTGAGTCTGTTGAGGGCATTTCCAGAGAAGCTTGATGGAAATCCAGAGGAGGTGGCCATTCCAGTTGTGGGCTGTGTATCCAGATACTCCAACTCTGTGCCTTTTGCCTGGCTGCCCATGCTACCTGCTGGTGCATGCATCTACCCTGCGGCTGCCACAGACATTGAAACCCAGCTTCATCGGCCTTCCAGTGTGGACTAAGGACCTTCAGGAAACTTCCAGGCCTTCAGTGCCAGATTCGGACTGCTGAGGCATCTAGCCTCATAGCCTAAGCAGCTATCAGGTTCTCTGAATCTCCAGCCTGCAGACATCATTGTTGGACTGCCCAGCCAGGATCCTGTAAGCTAATCTAATAAGTCCCCTTTCTGAAATGTATGCATGCTGTCAGATCCGCTCCTCTATAGAACTTTCCCTGACTTTTGGAAGGTTTATAAACTGCAGTTGAGCTGAAAATGTCAAAGGAAGAATGCTACTTCCTAACACATGCAAGTTACATGAAATGTAAATTTTCTTTCAGTTTTTGGAACACAAGCACACACTCTCCACTGTGTGTGATCCATGTCACTTTGGATCTGCACAGGCAAGTGAAGGTATCTACAGCAAGACTGTGTGGTTCACAAAAGCCTGAAATATGATTGATTTTGTAGAAAAGTTTGCAATCCCTGCCCTAGGAACACAGATCCTCTTCTCCCATGATCTACAATCCTTCTTTGGCTAATGAAAAAAGGAGCTCTTCATTTCCTTTTATGTGTCTTTTGACAAGTTTATAATTATATATTGTAAGTTGATCATGCAGACCTCATTATTACTTCTCATTCCCCCATACTCCTTCTGAACCCCTTCTTCTTTGCTGCACAAACTAGTGGATAGAAATTGCCAAGAACGACTCCCTTTTCCCCTAAAATCATGGGCTACCAGTAGCTCTTTAAGGAGAGGTGGGAGCTCAGGATGGAGAGAATGGTGACTGCCCTATCTTGTTCAGATCTTGTACAGATAACCACAGCTGCTGAGAATCCATGAGTTCAAAGGCCTTCCCATAGCCAGATGCCAGAGCTCCTCTCTGTCCTCCAACTCCGACATTCTTTCTGCCCTCACTTCTGTGATGTTCTCTGCCCCTTGGCTGGCTCTTCTGATGCCACAAATCCAGAGGAGAGGAGGAGCAGGGGGTGAGGAGCCGGTCAGCTGGGCTTTCTGCGGTTCTTGGGTTTGGGTCCTGTGCTTGTGTCACAGGGCTCTTTTCTCCTTGCTCTTGTCTCTGAGCTGGGCATTTGCTGGAGAATATTGACCAGTGCTGCTCATTTGCTTCATAAAGAAAATTGATCAATCTCAATTCTAGAATCATCCAAGCAAGGATTTTTTTCCCCAATCCCCAACTTCAATCACATCCCATCAAATGGCTATTTTTTTTTAATTTATTGTCCATGAGTTACAACATTTAGTGGGCAAACAATGAGTTGTTATCCCCAATCCCCCACTGCCCTCCCCTTCCCCCTCCACTGGATAACCTCCCCCATGGGTCGTCTGGATCAGTCCTTGTGACAGGGGACCATGGATAGCCTAGTATTCAGCCAGGTTCTCCTGGCCATGCCTCTGGATAATCTCCCCCATCACGGCTCTTACAATCTTTCCGCCCCCTCTTCCGCATAGTTCCCTGAGTCGTGGTGGATGAGTATTAAGGCTGCTTTAAGGTTGTGAGCTTAGGGGTCTTTGTGTCAAAATCGTTGGTTTCTGTCTCACTGGCTTATCCTGTGTTGATTTAATGGCTGTGGCTGTGGGCCCCTAGTTCATCCCGTCATTCTCTGCGGGGTTCCATTTGGATCCTCCACAATATGACTATGGTGGCTCCTCTCTTGCCAGAATCTCAGCTATCGGCCTACTGTCGGTTGGTAGGGTTAGATGGGCCAGAGCTCTCTCACTGCATCCTGAAAAATACAAACACAATCTCCATCGGAGAGTGAGATCAGTGTAGGTTAACAAATATACACAATTCTGGATTACCTAGATTCTATTTTTAGTAGCCTCCCTATCACTCGCTCCCATAGTGCATCTTGTTTTGGGAGCCCAAAAGTACGGGATCTGGTGCCTATCGCCCTGAATCCCCAGTTCCAGACAAGAGGTCCCCCTCACTAAGTGGAAAATTGGTCAAATTTGAAAGCTGTTGATTGTCTCCCCCAGGCCCAGGCTCCTCCATTACACAAGTGCTCCTTTGTTGGTTCGCTGTTCCCTCCCAGTAGGAGGTGTGGTCAGCCTCAAATGGCTATTTTTTTAATTAGCCTATAAATGAACAGGTTTTCTTATGCCTTTTCATACATAGTTTGGGTGATATTGCCCCTTTCATGAGGTTCCTCTCTCTCCTCCCTGCTCCCTCCTTCTACTCCGAGTATTCCTTCTTTTTTTATATCACACTATTCTATAACCTTCTCCAGCTTCTTTTTAAAAATTACTTTATTTCCTTTTTTTTACATAGGTTCTAGTCTTATATACTCCACTCCCCAATTTCCCTGAGTAGGGTTATCAATATACACTGTGTGGCAATTTGGGCCTGTGTCAGTCTGGGGGGAAGATGTGCTTTAGGATATTTCCGCCCACCCTGTGGCTCTTAGAATCTTCCAGGACCCTCTTCTAATAATCCCTAAGCTTTGGCAGGTATGCTAGCCATTGAGTTCTCTGCGGACTCTGTATTTCTGTAGAATGTGCTTCTGTTCACCACAGTGCTTGTTGCTGTTTCCCTGGAGGTGGTTGTTGGGCTAGCATTGGGAGAAATATTCCTAATGCTGTTTCCTCTATAGTTTCTCCTGAAGCCCAGGAAATGTGGTCAAGTGGCACACCACATGGTGAGCAGCCAGCTCTCTTTTCTTGTCATATTGATGGATCTTGGGTCTCCCCAGCATTCTCTGCTATTAGTAAAATAAAAATAGATTCTTCAACCACGAGCAGCTTGGATTAAGGGGGAGATACATAGAAGTTTGAGGGACATTTTGAGGTGGATATCCACTCTACTTGTCCAGAGAACAATGGAGGCTTCTCTCTGGGGTTTATGAGTTTCCTGGCCATGAGTTCTGAGTTGGTTCTCAGTACCAGTTATGAGTTCTCTCCCACTGAGCAGGCCTCATGTCCAATCGGAGAGCTGTTGGTTACCCACAAAGGCTGAGCGCCATTACTGCACTAGTGGGTACTTCCTGTCTGGCTGATTGATAGCATAGCTTGCAGGGTCTCCTGCTTATTCATACTGTTGGTGACCATTGTCACATAGAAGCTCCCATAGCACTTTCTGGTGCCAGGAGGGTTTGCCAGGAGAGAACTAACTTTCTTCTCAGTTTCCACATGGTCTCTTGGTGTCCTGAGACAGCAGCCTGTGGTGTCTTTAGCTTTCTTGGCAACCAAGTGCTTGGTAATGGCTTTGCACTGTTTGGGGGACTTCGTGGATCTCCTTGCCCAGCCTCTTAAAGCCTCTTTTTGTCCCTCTCATGAGCCCCTTTCTAGGTTCTGTCCTCTACCTATACTCGCTCCCACATAACACACACTAATAAAGTTAGAAGCTATGCTATGTTTATGAGAGAGAATTTGTGGGGGGGGGTTGGCTCAATGAAACATATTCGGTTCCATCTGTTCTCTTGTGAATTTCACTATTTCACTTTTATTTATGCCTGAATGCCATTTCATCCTGTATATTATGTGCAACATCTCTTCCTTCTCCATCCTCTGTTGGTGGGAGCTGGTTCTGTTTCCTTGCTGTTGTGAAGACAGCAAATGACTTCTTGCCTTCCGGATATACTTGGCAAAGTCCATAGCCACTCAGTGTGCTTTGGGCTTGCAAAGTTCACTTAGGCTAAGTGAAGGGAAGGGGCACAGCTGCATGCCAAGGAGTTTTCCATGGTACCCAGCAGGCTTTGGGAAAGGCATAGTTCTCCTCACACCATAATGTAGAAGTGGGGTATGCCTCCCGGCCTCCCTCCCTCAACAGTCCTCCATGTTCATCTTGGTGCTTTCTCTGGCAACTGGACTTAGTTGCTGCTTGGTAGCTTCCTGCCTAAGGAACCAGATGCCAGGCTCACCATTCTTTGACCTCCTGCTTCAGTTATTGACCACACCTTTCATCTGTGGTGATATTTTCCTTTTCGTTCTCCTTCCTGGTGATGCCCATGGGGCAAAGGAAAAGCCCCATTCACTCAAGAAAGTGAAGCCAGAGGCTTGGTGGCCTTCCACTGAGTCATACCACCAAGTGGAGGAGATCATGGCCTCCTTCACCCCCAACCCTAATGTTATAGAGGAGGGTTTGGGGAAGGCTTTATTTCAAGAGAGGCCTTTTCAGGTCTCCAGCCCACTCAGACTTCCCAGGGCTTCCCTGAGTACAGTAGAGGTGTCCTAGCCCCTAAGCTGCGCCTGCTAAAACTATTAGAGGGCGACAGGCTCCTCCCTGTGGCCAGATTCTGCTACTGCATCAATGTAGACGATGTGGATACCATTCTGTCCTGTTTACTTCGGGGAGGCGTTCCTTGAGCTTCCAGTATGCAGACAATTTAATTCAGCTGCTCTTGGAAAGTTTTAATATAGGAAAATTCTTGCAAAACAGTGAATAATTCCTGAATAATTCCTAAGGAACAATCGTGATAGTGTATTTCTCTCTCTCTTTTTCTCTCTCACACACAATTTTATTTTTATGGAACCATTGCTCATCTAGGCATGTCCTTCTCAGTGTGAGACCATAATTTGCTATGTGCTTTTTGCATGAGAACCTTGTGGCCTAGGGATGCTCTACCTTATAGTTCAGAAGAGTCAGTACCCTGCCCAAGGTGATGCCAAGAACATGCACACACTTCTATGACCTTGAAGCCCTGGGGTATTAGACTTGACAAATTAAGCTGCTGCCTCCCTGAACACTGTCATCAACTGACACAGACAAGGCAGCTTACAAAGCCTGTAGCTCAGCTGCCTTGTAAGTAGTCACTCCTGAGTTCACTTTCTCCTGTCTCTAGTTGATTGACAGATATGCTGGATCCTGGGCATTCTCCTCATTCTCTTTTATTCTCCTGGAATAGCAGGTGCCACCATCTGTAGCCATGAAGTCCTACTCTGATAATGGAAATCCTTCAATGCCCACAGAGGTCACAAATTCTTGCTCCAGCCAGAGCCTCCTGGGCTCAGTGAGCACAGCCTTCCTAAAAGGAAGATTCCCTCCACAAAATCTCCTGCAAGGACCCCCAGCTGACACAGCTCTCTAAGACCATCTGGCCCAATTTGTCTTTGTCCACCTGGAGTGCTCAGCAAGTGGCAAGTGGTGGCTGCTCCCCAGTGTCAGTCTTGGATCCTAAGAGGGGTTGGGGGTGCCTGCCGGCCCTGGATATCTCCTGGCTTTGAATCCTAGCTACGGCTTTTGCTTGTGGTGTGGCAACTTAGGCAAATGCTTTCCAAGCTGCAGAGTGGGGCTGCTGGACTTAAGTCTAGAAGCAAAGCTGGAGAAATGCCTTCAGTAAGAAGCTGTTCAGGGCTGGAGAGATGGCTCAGCGGTTAAGGCACTTGCCTCCAGTGCCTAAGTCCCCTGGTTCAATACCCCAGTACCTACAAGGTGGTGGCCCTGGTGCTCTCTCTTTCTCTCTCTCTCTCTCTCTCTCTCTCTCTCTCTCTCTCTCTCTCTCTGTCTGTCTGTCTCTCTCTCTCTTTCTTTCTGTGTGTGTATCTCTGCTTGAAAATGAATAAATAAAATATTTTTTTAAAAAGAAGCTGTTCAGACCAGAGGTGGCAAGAATGAGACAACACTCTCCTCTCCCACTGGGACAATGTGGCACTCTAAGTATTCCTGCTCAGCTGCTTCATCTATGAACAGCTCTATGGCTACATCCTCTCTATGGCCCTGCTGGGAAAATACAGTCTGCATGGGAAGCAGGTAGAGGTTTGGAGTTTGAGATTTTTTTCCTCTGGGTGAGTGATAGATCTATGACTTCCGCAAACCATTTTCTAGGAAGAAGGACAGCAGCTATGTCAGACCCAGCACCTTTCTTCCTGGAGAGAAAACTTCTATCCAAGGGATTCTTGGCTCCAGGTCAAATCTCATGCCTCTTGGGGAGCGATGTCCAGTTCTCCTGCACTGCTTCTCAGGGGTGAGTATCATTTATTCAGCATACCCACTGCTTGGCAAAGTCAACTGTTTCCAGGGGAGAACATCTTCATATGGTTAGATGATAGCAATGTGGTTTCTGTTTGACAAAACAAAATAAGCTTTATTATAAAGAATCTAATTGTGGCATCTACCCAAGAATTTCTAAGTCATTCAGTTGTTCTTTTGTGAGATAAGGTCTCATCTAGCCTCCAGTTTACTTTGTCACTGACTCTACCTCCTGTGTGATAAGACCCGCCTAGTTTATGAAGTGCTAGCCAAGCATTCTACAACTGAGCTACATTCTCAGCCCCTAGATGCACTTAATTGTCCAAGAAGTACAATCCCCTTCTAGGAGTCCCAAAGGCCCCCATCTGAATTTTAAACCTAGAAGATATTATTTGGAGAGCGTAAGTGTAGGTTCATGATGGGGGGGTGCCTACCAAATGGGTGGAATTTGATACTTATATAGAAGCAAGATGTGCTTTTCTGCTTTCATGCATTTGCCTTTTATACATCAGAAACTGCCCTGCTTTCTGGGGATAAGACAGTGGACAGCTTATGTCCCCAGGCGTCTTCTCTTGAAGAAGGGATAAGAATTATAAGGTTGGGTACCCCTGGTTCAAAATGCTTGGGATCAGAAGCTTTTATAAATTTTATATTTTATGCTTCATAGATTTGGCGATAAAAATATTTAAGAACGTATCTTAGGAATGGACACATAAAATTCCTTTACATTTCATGTATATATTATAACCTGAAGGGGACTTTATACACTATTTTTAGTGCCCCTGCATTTTGACTGACCCATCCCATGAGATCAAGAGTGGAGTTTTTCACGTGGTGGTGCTCAGAAAGTTTTAGATTTTGGAACATCAAAGATTTTGAATATTTAGTTTTAAGTCCTCAGCCTGTATTCCACAGGAGCATATGACAACAAGCTGATCCCATCCTGCTTAAGTAAGACTTCCAACAGTAGCTGAAGGTCCTCCGCCAGAAAACACAAGCTTAGTGGCCTCCTTTGTAAATGGGGAAACACCCCCTACTAAGGTGGGCACCAAGTAGTTCTAATTAAAGAATAGGTCAAGCTTCCAATGAGTCTAGCTATTTCTACCCATCTTTCACTGTCCACAGAAATCAACCAGTTTCACAGATTTTACTCTAGTTATTTTGCCATATCGATGTCCCTGTTAACTTTTCAACTATTTCCCCATTCGTTTATGTCTGTATTAGAGGAATTGTGTTTTTGTAGTTTTGGTTTCTGTTGGTTTGTCAGTTGATTGGTTGGTTTTGGTGCTGCAGGGAACCCAGGGCCTCCTGCATGCTAAGCACATGCACTTCCACTGAGCCACACTACAGGACTTGTCAATGTTCCAATAATTGAATGACTAGCTGGGGGTCAGTAAAATGTGCTTTTAGGGAGCTTGGTCTAGTAGAAAGACCTCCGGTTTGCACTTCTAATAGAAGTGTTCCTAATATTGAACAGTTTTTCTGAATATTGTTCAGCAGTGGGCCTCTTCCTTCCCAGTGGACCTCTCTAGTGTCACGCCCCATGTGGCTGCCATATGACCCTCAGTCCCAACAAATAGATGTGTTCAATAAGAGCCACAGTTGATTGAGCCTTTAATGTGTGACCTTCACTCCAAGAACATCACAGGCATTAGCTCCCCAATCTCTTTACAGCCCTGGGAGGTGTTATCCCCATTTTACAAGGGAGGAAACTAAGCTTAGAAGCTAAGCAAATAAATCTTATACAGAAAGTGGTAGGAGCAGTATTATACACAGCTAAGGGCTTGATCTTTGACAGGTGTCAGAGAAAGGCATTACTATGTGGCTTTATTACCCTCAATTCTCACAAGTGAGAATTTCTGTTATATTTGACTAGGAGGGAAAAAAACTTTCTAGAAGCAACAAGTCAACTCACAATCCACAAAGCAATGAAGTAAAAGCCTATCTTTTCAGGTTTCTGCTCAGTTCTTCACAAAACCATCTAAAATTCTACTAAATAAATGGCCAAAGCTTATGCTTGGGCTCAGATAAGCACTGAGAAGCTAGTGTGGAGTGCAGGCAGGGTGTCTGAGGTTGTCTGCCTCCCATTCAGTCATTCATTTCTAGTCTGATTTGGCTGGTTTAACCCAAGCTTCTGCTGTATCAGGAATGGTTTCCTATGTGCTGCGTACTAGCTCTCTCCTGGATGTGCAATCTCCCCTTCCAAACAAATAGAAAATACTCTGAAATTATCTTTGACATTTACTTGATCTTGCTATGTTTTGCAATCTTCCTTCCATAGCCTCTGTGTGTGTGTGTAGAATAACAATAAGATTAATTTCATATCAAAGCTTCTAAATTACACACTAACAGACTTCTTCCCAAGGTCTGTCAGAAAAAAGTCCATTAATTCCAGTGAATGCATCAGGATGAGCCGAGAACTGGATGGTGTATGACCTAGGATTTTGTATGTAGAAGTTTGCATGGCCTGGTTTGAAGAATTCATTTCTACTGAGGGTTTTCATTTGCTCCTGCAAGGCACCCCATCTTTCTTAACTGGAGAAATTTTTTTCTATAAATTTATCATTTTGGTTTTTCATATTATGGAGAATTTTTAAAACCCTCAAAATCAAAATCATATTGTGAAAACAGGCAGTCGTATCAATTCTTGGAAGAGGATTTAGGACCCAAATCTTTGTTCCCAGGATTCCTCTTTTACTTTCCACCAGCCCCCCCCCCCCCAGAGTTCAGTCATAGATGGTGTTGCAGTCAGCTTTCTTAGTTGCTGCGCAAAAAGAACCCAAACAAAAGTGGCTTGTAAAGGAATGGGTTTATTTGGCTTACGGACTCGAGGGGAGACTCCATCCTGGCAGGGAAAACAATGGCATGAGCAGAGGGCTGGACATCACCTCTGCCACAGCACTGCAAACAACGGCAGGAAGGTGTGCCAAACACTGGCCAGGGGAAGCTGGCTTATAACCCCCATAAGCCCACCCCCAACAACACAGCTTCATCGAGATTGTAAAACCCAAACTGCCATCAGCTGAGAATCGATCTATCAGAACACATTCAATTGTTTGTGGGGGACACCTGTATCAAACCATGACAGTCCGCCCCTGGCCCCCACAAACTAATAATCATTCAAGATATAA
>PVHP010011055.1:0-10504 GCA_004024765.1 Zapus hudsonius
ACAAAGTGGATAACATCAGAGTTCTTTAACCCTCTTTCAGAATGCCAGTTCTTTTTTTATTTTTTCTTTATTATCCATAATTATATACAGTTAATGAGCTAATAGTGTGTTGTTGTCCCATTTCCCCAATTTCCCTCTTCCCTGTCCTCAAACAGCCAGATATTCTCCTCCAGTTTCACCCCGCTTTGTATGTTGTTACTGAGGGGGGCCATGTCTCTGGATATTCTCCCCCACCATGGCTCTTACAATCTTTCTGCCCCCTCTTCCTCTCAGTTCCCTAAGTCTTGGTGGGTATTAAGGCTGTTTTATTGTTGAGGTCTTAGTGGTCTCTGTAAATTTGCTTTAGGTTGTGTTTAAAATCGTCAGTGTCTGTTTTGCTGGCTTATCCTAGGTTGACTGATTGGCTGTGGTTTTAAGTCTCTTGCTTATCCCACCACTCTCTGCGGGGTTCCATGTGGATCCTCCATGGTAGGTCTGGAGTGGCTCATCTCTTGCCAGGATGTCAGTCATAGGGCTGTGGCTGGTTGGTAGGGTTGGAAGAGTCTCAGCTCTCTTGCTGCCTTCTAAAAAATACAAACAGAATATCCATTGGAGAGGGAGATCAGTATAGGTTAACTGATATACATTTCTGAATTGGCTAGATTCTATTGTTAGTAGCCTCTTTGTAAATCACTTGTAAAGTGAATTTCTCTTTGGGGTCCCAAGATTTTGGTTCCCAATGCATTTCACCATGAGATCCCAGTTCTAGTTAAGGGCTCCCCATCACTGAGTGGACTACTTGGCCAAATTAAAAGCTGTTGATTGCCTCCCCCAGGCTTTGGCTCCTCCATTGCACAAGTGCTTGTTTCTTGGTTCGATGTTCTTTCCAAGTAGAAAGTGTGTTCAGTCTACTCATGGGGGCAGACTGGGTTTCATATCAGTGGTCTCTGTTTACTCCAACTGTCATTGACCAGCTTCCCCTGGCAGCTTATGCAGTGCCTTCCAGCACTGCACTAACTACCATCTGGGGGCTGGTTACCATTCTGGACCTCGCAGGATCTCTCGGTGCTGATTGATGCCATTCTGTGGTTTCTTCAGCAACAGGATCTTACCTCAGGCCTAGGGTGGGTATTCAAGAACTTTGACAGAATTCTGTCTTGTTTTGGGGACATCACGGGTCACTTTGGTCAACAACTCAGTGAGGGAAGGAGCCTGTTACTGGGACCAGCAGAGAGAACTTAAAAAGAATACATAAGAAAAACTCCAACAGCCCCTTCACAAAATGGGACACTGATCTCAACAGAGAATTCACAAAGGAGGAAACACAAATGGCCTTTACTTACTTAAGGAAGTCCTCAGCATCCTTAAGCATCAAGGAAATGCAAATCAAAACTATAATGAGATTCTACCGTACTCCAGTCAGAATGGCAAACATGAAAACCAACAACAATAGTTCCTGGTTAGGATGGGGGGAATAAGGAACCCTGATTCACTGCTGGTGGGGTTGCAAACTTGTTCAACCACTATGGAAAGCACTGTGGAGACTCCTGCAAAGAATCGATATAGAGCTACCTGTGGACCTAGCTATCCCTCTACTAGGCATCTAACCACATGATGTCACATTTTAGCATAAAGACATTTGTGCAACTATGTTTATAGCACCTCAATTCATAATAGCCAAGAATGGGAATCAACCCAAATGTCTATCCATGGAGGAATGGATAACAAAACTTTGATAAATTTACATGATGAAATTTTACTCAGCTGAAAGGAAAAATGACATCTTGAAATTTAGAGTAGGGCTGGAGAGATGGCTCAGTGGGTAAGGCACTTGCCTCCAGTGCCTAGGGCCCCAGGTTCAATTCCCCAGGACCCACATAAGCCAGACCCACAAGGTGGTGGCCCTGGTGTGCTCTCTCTCTCTCTCTTTCTCTCTCTCTCTGCTTGAAAATGAATAAATAAAATATATATTAAAAAAAAGAAATTTAGAGTAAAATGGTCTGACTTAGAGAGCAGATCTTACTAAGTGAACTCACAAAAGAAGAGAGTGTCAAAACCCCAGTTCTTGAGATCCTGGCATAGCCTCTGATGTGTGTTTCAAACAGCACCTGTGTGGTCAATATTAGTTCTGCATTGGACAAAAAAACTATAACCTTGGGGAACATGACTACCTTCAATTTGCTATATTCATGTGATTTCTCGGTCTTCATTATTTCAGTAAAAAATCATTTTATGCTTATTTGGAATCTTATATTACTATTTCACATGCCCTTTTACAATTTTATATAAAAATGGTAAAAACATATTAGTAATGATAAAGATATTCATTGAAGTCCCCATCAGATACTCAAATTTCTTCCACCTGGTTGAAAATTCTTGGAAATTTTCCGTTTCATCTTTTTTACTCTGAAGTCTATTTTCACACATAACTCACTGCAGTCAGAATGGAATCTTCTTTCTCTTGGTGAAGTAAAATGTCTCCTTAATGTGGCAAATTGAAAGAGCATTAGTTATAAGTCAAAATGATTTAGGTGGGTAGACTCTCTCCCGCATTCACGGTCTACAAGACATTTCCAATGATGTCCAACCATTTGTCACTCTGTCATGTACAGTGTGAAAATGCAACCTCCCCGTCTACAAACAGAACCACAATTTAATTTTAGGATCTCCAATGCTGTGAACAACACACTCAGATCTCAACCTTATATTGTATAACGGTCTCTAGTTCCCTTTGAATTTCAAATGTCAAACTCATTTGTCGAACAACCTCCTGAAGCCAGAGGTTGCTTCATCTCTCCTGTTTTTTCTTACTTTCACTCTACTAGTAAGAAAAATTCAACAGATGTACCAAGAATTTTAGGGCAAGTGTGATGCCTTTGGTAATCACTAAATACGTTTCCAATGTGCCAGTAGTAAAAAGTGTAGAGAAGATATTTATATGGTGTGGCTGCATTGGGAAGAGAAGCACATAAAGAGATAAAGTGTCATTAGGAAGTTCACATGAGCTACAAATAGAGCGAGAACTGGGGCCTGGGACTAGGAATATGCCTCATAAGCAAACCTGTCATGCTGTGCTCTTCTCTGGCTAACAGTGACTCCGTTCTCATTATTTCACCTGTTCCTAGAAGTCCACATTGTTTGCAGGATCAAGCTTGACCTCAGGGGAGAATTCACTTCCCTGGGTGCAGCCCCACCATCATGTAATCCCCCCTCACACAGGGCAATTTGTCTTGTGAGACTATTACTGTACAAAAAGATGATTTCTAGTTTAGGAGAGTAACTGGAGAACTTTAAGTGTATTTTGGAGGCTTAAAACAGGACATTTTAAGAAGCCGACACTAAGATGCTTCAGTTAATCTTATCATTATACTTGTAGCTTTGAAATAAAGTGAATTAGGTTAGGTATCTGATTTTAATATATCTATCTATCTATCTATCTATCTATCTATCTATCTATCTATCTATCTATCTATCTATCTATCTATCTATAATATCTGACCATGTGTGGGCATGTGCATGGAAACCAAAGGACATCCTCAAGTGTTAACCTCAGGAACACTGTCCACTTCCTTTTAGATAGGGTCTCTCATTAGCCTAGACTTCACCAGTCAGGTGAAATTGACTAGCTGATAGTCCCAAGGCCCTTGTCTCTTTGCCTTTTTGGTGCTGGGATTGTCGTAGTACACCACCATGCCCAACACTGGGTTTAACAGGTTTTAGATAGCATTCCTAGAGTAGTTAATATACAAACATACAGACACAGGTAAGCAGTTAGTCCAAAGTAAAGAAGATAAATGAAAACTGCAAGGAGAGATGCAAACATTTCATAGTTATCTATTTCAGCTATTCCACCCCTTGCTAGGGCATTGTAATCTCCATTCTTATTTTGAGTATTTCCAAATGTTTATTTTTTAAAACATAAGTGATTACTTTTAATATTAAAATCATGGCCATGTATTAGCTCTTTGGAAAATTTTCTGGCTTATACATAATTGATTTCTCAGACATCATTTTCTTATATGTAAATATAGAAACATTTTCAGTATTTCCTTCTGAGAAATTCATACTAGATACCATGTAATATTCCCTGTTACATGCCATTGGAATGAAGATTATTAACAAGGTTATCTTTGTTATTTGAAGAAAAGTATCTTCTTTTATTGTTATTTCTATCTTCTTTCTTTAGTTTGAGGGACGGATCAGTATTTTTGAGCAAAGCTTTTTTATTTTTTTGGATGTCCTCTTTAAGAACCCATATTTGCTTAAATGGAAATAGATAAAATGATGAATGAAATTACAAGTTTCATATGTGAAAAATACCTAAAAATCCAACAGAGTAATCATCTTTTTTCATGATTCAATACCATGACAATTTTTTCTTTATTTTTGACTTTGTACTCATGAAATTTCATGTCACATGAAAGTCTCATAATGTCCTTCTCTGTAGAGACTAGAAACACAATTGTATTTTCTCTCACAGGCTTTGAGCACTGTGCTGTGTCAGCGGCTGTTTTACTTAGAGTTTCATCTGGAATCAATAGATATTGTCAGGAGAAGATGTGTCAGATGTACTCAGCCACAGTCTGAGGCAATAGGAGACATAAAGTATACAATTCCCCTTCTTGGGCAGATTTGCTATTAAAGCATAGCTGGAGGTTTATGCCAGACAACAACAAAGAAAAGCTGATCAATTCTTTTTCATTAGAGTCTGATCAGAAATGAAGAGATAAAATTTAATGACAGAATGCTAAATTTTTTAGTATACTTTTTTCATATCACTTTTTGTGTATTAATGAAAACATGATATCTTTATTATAATTTATTTGCCTGAGGATTCCAACGTTGAATCAAGTTTGCATCTGTCTCTTTATCAACTATTTAGATCTATTTTCTCCTTAACTACCCAAATACTTCCTCTACTGATTTGATTGAACTGGAATGTGATGATCAGATCTCTCATTCTGTCTTTGGGTTATCTTACAACTGGGTGACTTGATAAGTGGGTTTTAGGTAAATTTCTGAAACATTTCTAAACAGTGGCATGATATACCTTAGCTATGACATGGTATTTCACAAATTGTATAACTAGGTACTAATATTTCCAAACCAAATGTAGCTTCAAAATATCACCCTACCCATATTTCCAATAGCATGTGGACTTTTGAAATCACAGACCAGGAACAGAAACATTAAGTACACAATTTCACCATTTGTGATGAAGGTATCTGCCAATTTTACAAACATTTAGAAACATGATTTCTACCCTATGCTATTCCACTGGGGCCCAGGACCAGTGCAGACACTGGCTGATTCCAGGGCCATTATTTCTGTTGGTTTAGACTTGAGATCTTCTGCAACACCTTCCTAAATGTCACCTCTGCCTTTTTAACACTCTTCCTTTCAAACTTATACACTGAACACTGTGAGGAAAATCATCTATCAAAACTCTGTCCAATCAATTTGAAGCTTTGCAGAGTAAATGATGAGATGACTGGAGGTGTAACCAGGTGTGATCGTGTGATCAAGGACCTGTTGATTCATTATCTTCTGTAAGCCTTGGCTATGTAATCTCCAAATGGAAAGATAATCAGATCAGATTAGATATGTAAGGAACCAATCAGCACTCCTCTATGTTATCAAGACTCATCTCCTCCTTGAGGAGTTTTAACTCTCTTTATTGTGTGAGTAGCTCAGCACTTGAGATCCTCAACTTGGTGTTGTCTTAGTCTGGCATCATATCCCACAAATCTTCACAAATCTGACCACACAGATGCACTCCTGCCTTACTGCCTAAATAAACCCTGATCAACCTTGAAGCCACCATACCTTACTACACTCATTTCTTCAAATACCTAGTCTTTTATTTGACAATACTCTTAAGGATCTATTAAGGAAGGCCCCATTCTTATCACTTCTTCCTCTCTGGGAAACACTGGCACATTTACGCATCCCAAAACCTTTTTTTCCCCCAGAAAACAGCTTGGATATATTAATCACATGGCCTTAATACAGATCTACCTCTAGCTTTCTTGGCTTCAAACCTTTTAAGAGAGTAACTATCTGTGCAAGGTTATATTTACCCTAGCATAATGTTAACCCTACAGCAGGACATCAATATAAGCTTGATCCAACCCCACTGTGTATACCAATTTTAATTATTATTTTTTAGGAAGTAGTACTTGGCATCTTATCTATTTCCAATACTATGCAATTTAAAGTCTATGTTTTCTTAAAATTATTATAGTTAGGAAAATTTTCATTTTAAAATATTCATGAGTTCTTAATATTTTCCTTTTTTAATGTTATCTGGAATTTGGTATTTAATGAAATGGAAACTAGGCAGGCACCTCAGAATGGGATCAAAAGCAAATTATATAGACTTAATGGCATACAATTTCCCCTAAAATAATGTTTTGATGTTGAATTTGAATTTTTAAAACATTGAATAGAAATGTTAACCCTCTTTGATTCAGGTTTAATATAGGTATGAGAGGGTTAAACTCCCAAGTATAATTATTTATTGTACATTTTTTGCAAACAGAAATAAAATTTCTCAATATTAGCAAGGGATATGGATAAATATCGAAAATTATCTCTATTATCCACCTATTTATTTTCTCACCTTGCTAATGTGTGCATATGTGTGACAAATATCTTAATTATATTCCTTTATTGCTACTGAATAAAGTATTATAGATCTGCATAAGAGTGCTGCTTTCTTGTTTGTGACAATTAGGGAAAAATACTTCCTTGACAATTAGAAATCAAAACAAGCAGCAACAAAGAACTACTGAAGTAAATGTACCAAACAACACATTTCATTCGTTGTTGAGCTATAGAATGATGGAAAATTTAGTGAATCTTTCTCTATCGATTTGTGATAACATTTTTTTTTCTGTGACTATAAGAGATAAGAGGAATAGTTTTTCATGGCAATTTGTCTTAGTCTGTTGTCTTTTTCTATATCAAAAGAGCCTAAGGCTGTGCTCTTTATAAAGCAAAAATAATGTATTTAGCTCTTGATTCTCATGACCAGAGGGTCTGAACAGCAGGATATTGGTATCCTAGTGAGAGTTCTCTGCCTATTTTTTGAGAACATGCTTTAGAAACAGAAAATGAAATAGTTGTCTGCTGTTAGAATTATATGTTGAGAGAGGAATAAAGAGAATCATGCTACTTCTCTTTTGAAAATAAGTCATTTGTGTTGGAACTAACTTGGTCCCATGAGAACTACATTAATAACTTCTCAGGGCACTGTCTCTTATGACCTTACACTAGGGCCCACTTTTTTCAAGTTCCTGGTGTTTCAACAATGCCACTGTGGGGGATCAAGCTTCCTGCACATGAGCCCTTGGCAGATACACTCAACCCACAACATAGAAGAAAGGCAGGAACCTCCGCTGATTGCAGCTTAGTAAACAAGCCATCTCCTATGGGTAATGTTCACACACCTCTCATGTATGCAGCAAGGTCAACTGTGTGCCCATAATGAATGTGCACATTTTTCCATTTAAACTTGGCATATGCTTTTAGTGGTAATGATTGTTCAAAATACCTGTTTTCCCAAATCTATTAAGCTTTTAAACTACATTTTAATGGACCCTCATATCTAAGCTCTGGTTAATATACCAAATGCTTCAGACCTACTTGCAAAAACCATTAAGTTTCATCACTAATTACTAATAACAGGGATGAAATTAGCACCTGTCTCTGCTGCTTTTGATTTTTGGATTGCACTTAATACATAGTTAAGGAAATCCTCTGTTGCTAAACATTTCCTGAGCCATTTGCATTCTGATTTTCAATGAGCTATTATGATTGTACCTTAAACGGTCACGGGAACATTGTTCAGTACTTGAAGCAGTCAATTCGCTTCCTCATTTGGATGGGAATCAAGGTATATAATGGCTTGCATTTTAAAATCAGCTTTTGCATAAGATATAAATTTATTTAATATGGACATGGTTTTATCTTTGTCTCCATAAATATTCCAGTGAAGTCAATGAATATATTTCACAGGGAAAAAAGTACTTTAGATTGCACTAACACGAAAAAGACAGCACGATAAGGCCTCATGATCCCTTATCATGAAAAGTCCCCTAGCTCCCTGCTACACTTCCCCTGTCAGCTTTTCCCCTGCACTCCGACTTCAGATGCTGGCCGAGTTTAAGTGAACATGAGGTGATCATTCAGTCCTGTGTATAACAGAACTACACAGCATACTCCTGATGTGAGGAATGGTGGCTTTGCAAGTTTCTCATGTCTTAAGAAAATAGCGATCATTTGGCCTCTCCACTGAAAAGGCCTGAGAAAGGTTCAATAAAGAAAACAGGATAGAAACCTACCACTGAACCTCCCACAGGGGTGCAGTTTAACGAGTCTTTTCATCCCAATTTCATATTTAAATAGGTAAGATATTATGCTTGCTTTGAGACTCAAGTCCATCTGAATGCTAGGTATGGTGGGATTCTCTTTTTCTGACTGTTGTTGAATAGAGATTGTAGAAAATATTTCTAAACACATAAAAGCAGAGTTTTTAAAGTTTACATAGCAGGAATCAATCTGACAATCTAACCAGAAGAGGGCAGCATGACGTGTTCAGGAAACAGACAAAACACTGTCCACCTCTGAAATCAGCAGCTGAATCTCAGTCATGAATGTCTCTCTGTACAGGCAGGCGCACAGCAAAATCGAAATGACGGCTTGGCCAGAGCAGGATTCCAGGCGGAAGGAAGATGAAAGGAAGACAGTAGACGGAGAAGGCTAAGGCTGCTGAAATGTGCTTTCAGAGCATTTTAAATAAGCTTGGTAGAGCCCATTAGGGGGCTCTTTTAAAATTCCAGACAAGATGAGCCCTGATATTGAAATAGCCAATTAATTTTGTCCAGGCCATTAGGAAAGAATTGCAGGTCATTATTGTAATTGCACAGGTTCAAAACCAACTCCTGGTATTTGTCATCTGGAAAGTCCATTTTGCCTTTCGGAAGCACACTGGCCCTCTGATTCTGAGATCTTATGACTCTCCAATAAGAGAAATATATGTCATTTGTAAAGACATCATTTCTAAAAGAGTAATCACTTTATAACTAGCACAATTAACTAAAGAGTTTTATAAGAAAAAAAGGAAACATCTTATAAACCTCAGCTGACAGCCCATGTATGTGGCAGTCTGAGATGTGGTCAAATGATAGAAAAACATTTTCTATACCCTCTGGAAAAATCTGTAACATGATTGTATAGTAGAACTTTTATAGAATATTCTCCAATACATCCTACTGGGAATAGCTGTTAAAAATAAAAGCTAGTATAGTTGTCTATTATGTTTCCTTTATCACTTCCTTTATGGTAGACAGTCCTCAGGATTCATTCAAAGTACAACAGGAACCGTTCAAGTTGACCTACTTGTTAAGCTTGCCACGGGGCTAGTATGTTTCCATGTGCGGTATTAAAAGTCTGGTCACTGATATTGTTCCAAAATTTAGTTCACCCCATACTATAATACTCTATCCCTTTCTAGGGAAAACTTAAAAAAAAACCTTTGAATTTATCCATCAAATAATACAATAATAATAATCTTAATGACAAAACATATTCTGAATGTTTCCCACAGTCATAATATATATCAGAAATACTATGCACTAAGTACTTGTCTTAGTCAATTTGTTATTGCAAATTAAAGTTAAATTTACACAGTTTAATTTAACATGAGCTGACAAAATTTACAAACAAGTCTCCTCAGATAGCAAGTGGCAGAAAAAAAAAAAAAAAAACATGGCACTTGACATAAAGGCACTGAAACCTTCATGTAGAAGAAACTGCTTTTCCCTCCTCTGTCCTGCAGGGGGCAGCAAAACCTTTACTTTGGGTTTAAGTTTTCTGGGGGGAATTAAGAAGGGTGGGAGGGGGAACAATGAACAAAAGAGCACATCAGTCAGGAGTCCTTCTCAAAATTCCTAGAAAGGCTTTGAGATTCTTAGGAGTAAGGATAAACAGCAGGAGAGATAAGAAGAAGAAAGGAGGGGCCAGGGGATAGGAAACAACACAGGAAAAAGAGAAGGGAGAGGAGGAGGAGGGTTATTTTATGAAATGTTTTCACAATTACTAATTACTAATTCAGTAAGCAACCAAAAGTCACTGTTTGCAGCTAATGCAGAGTTGATAAGGATAAATGTAATCTGAGGGCAGTGAGTCCCCAGCCAGATATCCTCACTGCTACCTGAAAATTAGAGAAAAAATAGAAACAGTTCAGAAAGGGGCTCTGGCTTGCAAAGACCATATTCAACTTTTTGGAGTTTCGATAGGAAAGGTGGTCTTCTCATTGTTCCACAAATAAATGATAATGATGTTATAATGAGGCTGAGAAGTTGGCTCAGTGAGGAAAGTAACTGCCACATTAGCTGAACTCCCTGATTTCAGAGCTCTTGGACCCACTAGAATAATCTGTAATTGCAGTGCACCTGCAGTGAGAAGAGAGACAGGAATCCTCAGAGTCTCAGGGACAGTCTGGGGAATTCAATGTTGAACA
>PVHP010011055.1:10604-26807 GCA_004024765.1 Zapus hudsonius
TCTCTCTCTCTCTCTCTCTCTCTCTCTCTCTCTCTCTCTCTCTCTCTCTCTCTCTCTCTCTCTCTCTCTCTCTCTCTCCTCTCTCTCTCTCTCTCTCTCCTCTCTCTCTCTCTCTCACACGCACACACACACACACACACACACACACACACACATACACACCAAAAGCAAAATAAATAAATTAATACACCCAAATGCTTCACCTGCATTTGAAGGCAAAATAGAAATGAGGTTTGAAGGACTTTGGCTCTTTAAGATGTCAATTATTTCAATCATCCTTGGAAGATCTTAGGTCAGAGGTGTAACAGGAAGTTTGGCACAGTGGTTAAATAGGATTTTACCGCTGCATTTTTCCCCTGAGTTTGTGTCCTCTAATGGCAAAAGAATTTAGACACTGAGGCAGAAATATTTTTATCACACGTTTATTCTAGATTATAATCGGTAAGGGAAGGGAGAATTGGATAGGGAAGCAGCCCAGTCACCACTTGGTCTGTGAGGTTCATAAACCATCAGCAAAGTGCACAAAATCATTGGAGAAAACAAAGGATTAGCACACATGCTAAAGAGAAAATTCCCTTCCTCCCCCTCTCTGATCCTCTACTGAGATCAGAGAGAGGGGGGCACAACTCACCAGCCTGGTACCACTGTCTCCAGCCCAGCAGGCCAGACAAGAAGAAGCAGCAGCCCCCAGTTCAAGTCAGGACTTTTAAAGGTTTCTTTGCTGGGAGGAGTGGCAGTGACCTTGATAGCTAGTTTGACATGAGGTCACCATCTGAGGCCATGCCCTCTCTACCTGTGGTCGGGGTCTTCCTCCTAATGCCTCTCAGAGGAAAATAATTTAGGTTAACATATTCTGGAGCAAGCTACATATTATTTATACAGAAGGAGCTTGCATCATGCCCATGCTTGGTTTGAAAGGCACTGAAAATCTTTTTTTTTTTTTTTTTCTGGATCTGTGCAATGGAAACTTGTTTGTAGATGGAGCCATTCAGCTTTATGACTGTTAGTTTGGTTTTCTGTAAGAGGTTTCTCATGCTGGGATAAGGACTGGTTCCTGAAATTATTGATATGTATTTTGCTTTTAGTCAGAATATAAGGATCCAGGGCTCAGGTGTAAGAGAATTTGCAGAGCAAGCGTGAGGAGCTGAGTTCAATGGCCTGTACCCACATGATGAGCTCAGCATGGCTCCACACCTGGAACCCTAGGAATGTTGTGGAGTTGGGGGTTTTGAATTAAAACCGTAGTATCACTAATGCTCCTCGTTCAGCAAGTCTAACTTTAAAACAATTACTGTAGCAAAATGAGCATGGGCTCACTGCCCCTCCTCCCCCGTATTCACTGTTACATCCTACTGATGTTTGTCTGCTAGGAGGCTAATCTCATTGCATGATGTGGGAAACTGTCAGGGCTCTGAAGTTCTGTGAGATAAGGAAGAGACAAGGCCAGAGGATACCTGGGGGGAATATCTGAATTTCCTGAAACCTATTGTACTAGGTAATGGTAATTTGCATGCATAACATCACATACCCTACTCTGTACTGACTATAAAATGTCTTTGTAACTGGGGTGCCTGGCCAATGCTTCATTTATACTTGGACCCCTGGGCCCGGGTGAAAATTCAACTCCCCTCTCCTCTTGCTGCAAAGGCTTTGTCTGTTTATTACTGGAATATTTCTACAACACAATGAGCTCCAGGTTCACAAGAAACTTTGTCCTCCTCATGGAGGCATAGATGGTGTGCACATATGCAGACACTCATACCTATGCATCACACACAAGTTTACACTAACACACACATTAAAATTATGAAGAGTCTACTATATTAAAGTTTAACATATGTAAACTTCAGAGAACTATGGGTACCGATCAGACAGCCTACAAACACTTTAAAGAAAAAAAAAACTATTATTTGTGATTTCTGTTATAGGTGACCACACATGGCAAAAAATTTGGCTAAAGATTCAAGTCTGATTATGAATCATTGGGGGAGGCAGTAGAGACTTGAGGAAACCATTACTGAAGGATAGGCTTCTAACAGCACTTTCCATTTTAGGTCTAATTTTGACTCCAGATGAAGCAAAGGAAGGAAGAGTTAAGTAGCTAGTAAAACACCTCTCATTATTGTACATTAGTTTCTGGTGGAAAAGAACATAATTACACAAAATCAGGCCAAATTTGGTTATCATGCTGCCTTGCACAAAATAAATCAATGGCACACATCCCCACGGATACTTAGCTTGTATTTCTCAAAACTTTTTTTTCCCTGTTAAATCAGATTACTATTGGATATTATATCTATGGTTCTAAAATAAAATCTGTTACTTTTTCTTAATAAAATATAGTGGCAACCTATTTTGATAAAAGAAATGACTTTATTTATACATTGAGATGTACATAAAATAGTAAAAAAGAAACAATTTTAAAAATATATGATTGTGGTTTATTTGTACTTGCATCAGAGATTTCTGATAACTTCAAAAGTGACATGTTTTGTTCAATTCAAACTTTCCTTCTCTCACTTTTCTCTCCTTTGGATTTTTGGTCTTTCCTAGGTCTTTGACCTTTTGTGATGGTATCCATTTATCCTCTGCCCTGTGCTCACCTTATGGAGAGTAGTAAATCCCTTTCACCTGATACTCTTGTGACTTTCTCTTTTCTAATCCTTTTGTATCTGAAATGTTGCCTTTTCCTAGTGAAATTATGTATAAAGGATTGATTATTGAGGTGAGCTTTGAGAAAAGAAAGCTGACACAGACAATGAAAGTACCAATTCATTAACTTTCAGAAATAAAGATTTGACAGTAACTCCCAGATCCTAACATTTGTATGATCCAGAATTGTTTATCTGCCATACAGAAAACTCACAACATAGTAAACTTAAGTGCAAACTAAGGTTGCAGTGGTATTGTCTCATATCCATATATGGTATGAAAATTTGACTTTCTCTTAACAGCAAACACCCTAAGCATTTTGAACTCAGTGAGGTGGCATTGTCTACTATGAATTATTTTACTGCTGATAGTGTCTGCAAACAATAGAGTAATACTTGCTCTTTTGTCATATAAATATTTCATAAAATTACCTTTTTATAAAACATGAAAAAAATAAAATGATTTGCCTTTAAGCCATTGAATGGATGGAACAGTGGGTAAAGTGATCCTGGCTGAGCGAGAAGGCTTGAGTACATAGGCCCAACCAGCACCAGCTTAAAATCCAAGCGAGGTAGCAGACATGTGGAATTTCAGCACCAAGGAGGAGGCTTGCTGGCTGGAAAGTCTAAATAAATAAATCTGTGAGCTCTCAGTTCAGTAAGGGTCTAGCAATGTACCCTGTCTCAGAAATGGCCCTGGGAAGATGAGATGGATCCTCAGGTGCAAGCACAAGGGCCTGAGTGTGAGTTTGAGGCTACCCTGGGATGACAGAATTAGTTTCATGTCAGCCTGGGCTACAGTGAGGCCATACTTTGGAAAACAAATCAAAAAAACAATGAAAATACATACTCACATATGCTAAAAGTCATAAATGTGTGTACACCACACACAATGGTAATGGTATTCTTTACTTGCTAACAACAAATGCAGATATTATATTTTGCCATTGATTTTTTTTTTCAGTTTTAATTTCTCATTTCCATTAACAAACTTATACTTTGTAATTGCTGAGTAAATCAGTACTCTGTTAAATCATTGATCTGCTGTTAAAATTTCTTGAAATAAAATGTGTCACAGTAGTTTGATGGCTTTGAGGTAAGAACTTCCTTATGAAAATTTATCATAGTTTTTGAAAGAAATGTGTAAGATAGGAAGAAAGTAAGAAAGTTATTTGTAATTTTAAAATATCAGATTGGAATGAAAATAATTTTACCTTCATTATCAATTGTGGATGATGTGATTAAAAGTTTATTGATACTAAATAAACCATTAGGACCTTCCAAGCTTAAATTAACAATGCTAACTAAGTTTATCACTTCAAAGTTTTGTTGCATTATATCCTGTGAATTCTACCTGCCTCACTGTTTGGTCCTCCTTCAGAGTTGTGATAGCACTTTTCACATATGATAGCTTGTTTTTGATACAGTACCACCTAGAATATAAACCTTGACACTAAATTTATTCTGTGTCAAAGATTAATACATTTTACTTGTAGATAAGTGATCACAAAACCTAACTTTGATCATCTTATAGTAAACCTTTTGTATTCAATTTCACTTTTTCTGAATATGTTTTATGGCATATTTGCATTGTTATTATGTGACTTCTACGGTCACTGGTCAGCTTTGCAACAGCCCCTCAGGGATTTCCTCCTATGATATCATAATTACTAATGTATTTGCAGCTAACCTTTGACTTTGAGTAGATTGGCTGTATTAGCATCCATGTATATATGTGTTGAGCTTGTAAAAACTAGAATTAATTTTAGTCTTAGCCACATTGAATTTAAAAAGAAGGAGGAGGAAGAAGAGGAAGAAGGGATAAATGAGCAATAATTACTTTAGCCTGAGGACGCAACTGATGAAAGCATGACTTTGGTGCTTCCAAGCCATTGGAAAGACATGGAAATATGAAGCTTTAGTGGGGAGGGCCCTATAAGCCAAAGCTAGGGAAGAAAAGAGGTTTGAGATGCTTTTTTGGTGCACATTATTAGGATTCCACAGATTGCTTCTATTGCATTCTAGGCTGTAATATCAGTTTCATATGGTTAGAATTAAAATGTTCATTTAGATTTAATTATAGATTCCTTCCCATATTGGTGCTCATTGCTAAATATTCCCAGTGATATCATTTGATAGTTTTTGGGAAAGAACAGTGAACATATATTATAAATCATTACTGATCATGACTCAGTGGGCCAACAAAGCTTTTTTTTTCAAAAGGGGAATTGTAATTAAAAGGACAGGAATTTTCTCTTCCTTCTAGTTAAATAATTACTGCAGACATTTCATGCAAGAGAGAAACTGGAATTGTTTCTTATTGTACTATACAATATGCTTGTTTTGAATGTTGATAAAAAGAAATACACAGATGCACATGTCCTACAAAGGAGATATATATATATATATATATAGATATATATATATATATATATATTATACGCATAGAGTCTAAAACAAAGAGCCACATTTTCACAAAGAGCCTAAAAATTTACCATTGTCTAAGACAATGCATTTAATATCATCACTTTCTATTATTTTAAAATTGAAATCACTCCTGATAATCTGGAAAGAATTCAAACAAAATGGTATAACATGAATATGAACCCAAAACAATAAGCTCTATGAGGATATGATTAATTCCTTTGATGCAGTTAAATTATTTGGCTTTATAGTTTATGTTTGTATACACATGTAATTCAGTAAGTAGGTATTTATAAATTATTTACTTGTCTAATCGTGTTAAACTAGAAAAGTTTCAAAGAAGAATATATATTGGCCACAATAAAATGCTTGTGTATTTTCAGTCTTTCCAGACTCCCCATGGTAGACTGTAGATTTCAAATAGTGGATAATGCTATATAATGAATGACATTTTGTGGTTGTAGCTATGAAAGCCGATGGAATATTATAATTAGGGTGTAAAGTTCTCCTGCATCAAACTTTTGTGTTTTTCTCTTACATATATGAATAACTCAGAGATCTAGTTTTGCTCAAAACCTAAGTTCATGTCCATACACACTGGTCAAGGGAAGAAAATATTATATTTGAGTTTCAGAGACGCAAGATTCACTTTTAGGTCTGCTACAATTTACCTAAATAGTTTTGGGTGTTAATTATTTTTTCTCAATCTAGGCTTCCTCATCAGTCAAATGAGAAGTTTAGTTTTTGAAAAAGATCTATTTTAATCAACATATTGATGTTTTCACTTCAATTTTGACATTTCAAGATTCTTAGTAATCTGTCAAAAATGCATATGTGTTCATTCAATCATTAGTTTACCAGTGAAACTCATAGAAATGTAAATTTATTCAAGAGGTTTGAAGGGCTTAGGGACTCTAAGAAAATATTAATTTTATTATCTTTATAAATTACAAGTTAATAACAGCTCAAGACACATGTAAGACAATCCACCCTGTGGTGCCTAAGGTATCTTGATTGAGATTCTTACCATATTCACGTATACCTTTCCCCGGTGATGGTATCATTATAAAAATTCCTTTAAAAAATGAACTCACAAATTAGTTGGAGTCTAAAATGCTTCCAAAGAAACAGTTTGAAATATGACAAGGAAAAAAATAGGAGTCAAGTAATTGTGAGAGTAAAGCATTGTTTTTAGCAGAGGGTGTGATTCAAAGTCTCCTGGCCCAGCCATTATCCTAATGCTGTCCCAGATCTGGCAGTGTTAAGCTAGAGGAATTTCATACATTACAGATCCATGTGTGTATGAACACAAAAGCAATATACATGCTTTCCATGCTTTGGCAACCAAATAGAGAAAAGTGCCAATGAATATTTATAAGAAACATTTTCTTCATTAAAATACATATTCCATACTAACTGAGTTCAATGAAAAACTGCTCTGATCACCTAATTTCTTAAGGAAAGATGTGAGGTTCTGATATGAGTGTCTTTAGTCTCCTACTTTTATTTCCAGTGTTAAAAGTCAGCTGTAATACTCTATCTTTGAAAATGTGAACTTTTATATGGGAAGCTTTTATATGGAAAGGTTATAAAACTTCTCTTCAATGGTACCTAGACTATCACTGTTCAAATTAACAGGTATTTTTAGAAAATGCCCAGAACATTAAACCTCTGAATTTATGCCTTTCAAACTAAAAGACAGCAGAATGTATGTACTGACAATTTGGAAAATGTGTGCATAAAATTAGCTGACTATTATCTAGTTAACAAATGAGATGTGCTGTCTGGTGTGCTATGAAGCGGAACTGAGCAATGGTTGGAAAGAAAAAATAAATGGTACTTAAAAAGGCTGCATTGATCTTTTTGTTTTCAATTAAAGGTTTTCAAAAAAGTAATATTAAAACAATGAATAGTCTCATGAAAGTTACCATCTTTATCATAACATGTTATGGATGATTAAATTATTAATTTATCATGCTTTGCTTTAAGATAGAAAGGAAAAATGGACTATCTTTTCAATTCACAAAATACAATAGGATAAATAACAAATTATACAAAAAAATTATTATTTACATTCTCACGTATCTAGTCAAACAATATTTTCTGAATGTCTTTCGTGTATCAGGCTTATATTTAAGTACCATGATTCAGATTTCAACTAACCAAGTCTTTCTGTACAGAAATTTGCAAGCAGAGAGAGATGTAGAGAAAAGAGAAAGACAGAAAGAAAGGGTGTGCCAGGGCCTCCAGGTGCTGGAAATGAACTCCAGATGCATGTGCTACTTCGATCATCTGCCTTTATGTGGGTACTGGGAAGGTGAACCAGGGTTTGAGGCTTTGCAGGCAAGCACCTAAACTGCTGAGCCATCTCTCCAGCCCTACTATTGGTTATGAGAGAGATGATTAAAGAACCATTGGCAATGTCTGATTAACACACAGGAGTGCAAGTCATTTCAGAGATCTCCAGATTAGGAGAGTAACCTACAGAAAACATGAAGGGAGAGCCAAATGAGCTAAGTTGAGACATAGCCTGGCTAGGGTTAGAGTAAGAGAAATATGTGAAAAATTGAAAAATGCAGGTGTGAAGAGAACATAGCATTTTACATGAGCAGAAAGAAGCCTGGTTTTCCTAGCGTGGAAGTGGCTGTAAAAGGAAAACTGAGACTGCAAGACAAGAAGACATCTGAATCCATGGAATGCTGAGAAGTTTCTGTGTTAGTCCAGATAATGAGAGCTTTGTAGGAATTTCCCGGGTGATGACATAAGTGGACTCAGTTTGCAAATGATAGACTTGAAAATGGGTTGGATGGGGATAAAACCGAGATTAGTTAGGAAATTCTACCCTCTGATTGCTGCATGAATCTATATGTGTCATGCTTCCCCCAAATATAATTTAATGAATAAAATTCATTAATGAATTCCAAGAATGTGTTTCTAAGCAATTCCTTCATCCTAAAGGTCTTGAAATCAAGTAACTTAAATAATTATCCCAGAGCCCAAATTATTTTTGATAAAACTGAAAACGAAGACTCTGTTTTCCATCTTTTCTGAAGACATGGAGCAAAATTCACAAGGTTCTAGTCCTTCAGCTTCAGAGAAATATTTTAACTAGTGGATTAATGATGATGTGTCTATGATAGCAGTACCATAAAGCAAGTGACCTTCATGGGTAAAACTCTCTGTGGTTAAAATTAAAAAGACAAAAACAAAATGGGATCCAGTTATTGATGTAATATAGTTAATAATCTTGTGGGATGACAGATACATAAATGCCTATTACTGATTGATGATAATGGGGTATTCGAATCTCTGAACTGATGCCCAAGTCCTGTTCTCAGAAATAATGAGGTACCAGCATGCTCTTCTTGTTTCTTTAGAAGTATCAATGTTATGTTAAAAAATGATATCCAAACACATTGTCGTGGCAGTTCTCCCTTTGTTTTGCATTAACTAAACTATTGTTTTGGGGTTTTTTGTTGCCCAATATTCTTCTGTTTGCAAAATTAGATATGATACTCTTATGGATGGGACAAGAAAAGAGGATGATGATTAACTGCTTTAAAGACTCCAGAGCCACAGTGTGTTCACAAACTGGAACAAATGAAATATGCTGAGGCCTTGACTGGATGTAGCGTACTTAGCATAATGAGAATCTTTTTAATATTCCCCCTAGGCTTCTAAGTGAATAGTTACATTATATATACAAAACTAAGGGTGACGTTGATTTAAATACTGCAGTGTCTCACTTAAGTAGAACTAGTAGCTTCTAGAAAGAGAAAATTTTACAAATACAAATATTTGTTTAGCTGAGAATCCTTTTTCTTGCTGTTGAGCTTGATAATATTCTCTGGTCAGAGTGAAGAGCAGAGATTCACCTAAGAACATAGGTTGACACATGGCAGAACTGGGCCTTGAACTCTGAAAACAGATCCTAATCATCACTGTGTCTACTATGCCAAAATACTTTTGTACGTGTGGATGTCCATCTTTGCACATTTGTATTTTTGAAGGAAAATTATTTTAAAGGGGATATGATCCTGAAAAATTGTGTGTGTGTGTGTAGTTTGTGTGTGTGTGAATATTCATACCACAGTTTCTCTAGGAATTCCTCTATGAAGATAAACTCTAGTCAATTTTCAAGTGTTGTAATGACTATAGACAATCTAGTAACGTAAGATTCAGTGTTGTTGACTGTGATATACAATGTGATCTGGTACTTCTGACTCCTGATACCAACAGTGTTGCCATGTAACATCCTTCAGCCTCTTGGCCTGGGCAAAGCAGACTTCATTAAGTAAGAAAGCATGGTTGAACCCTTTCTTGGACTGGTCTTAGCCAATTTTCAAGTTAACAGGAAATTAACACTTTACCAATATTTTAAAAGTAAAGATGATGTTATGGTAAGGAAATAGTTATAAAATTCAAAATAAATAACACCACTAGTCACAGATAGTCACCAAATCAATTTTCATTTATTTTCTTTCAAGATTCAAATATACCAAGAGTCTTATACCTTCTCATTCCCAGTTGTTATAAAATGAATTGTGTGGTAGATTGTTCTGGGCATTCACACAGTCTTTCCTCAGTGTTTAAGTTGGCATTTACAGCTATGTGCAATTTACACTGCTTTATTAATTTCTAAAATATGAGTTTGCTAAACTCTCACTTGTGTTCCAATTGAAAGCACGTGTGTTCACCATAAACCAAGAGAATCAAGCAGAGGATGGAACATTCTTTATCCTTTTATGTCGTCTATCATAAAATCCTCTGTCATAGCTCTGTGAGGGGAATTGAAGAAACTCACCCTTTGGATGCTATCAACGTCGGTCTCTGTGGATTTAATGGAAAGAGGCAGGTCACTTTACTTGGGAAGCAGTTACCATTCTCTTAGAGATTATAGCAAACTTCCTTGTCCTTGTCCCTGTTAAGATGATGGACTCTTCTGAAAACCTCTTGTGACTGATGTCTGCTTCTTGGAATTTGCACTCCTTTACTCACTGACTTATGAAAAGGGACTTTATTTAAGGGAAGAGTAGAGACAATGTTGCCAGAGGAAAGAGAATTTCTTGCTTTGTGGATTGCTTTTTGTTTTATATAACGGAATACATTTATATCCTTATCTGTTCATCTAAAATTGTAAAAATTATTTAATCTTGTTGTACTATTCAATTATTTTTGGAGATATTGCTTGCAAATAACAGTGTAGTATTTTCTTGTTTCATGGGAGCAAAACCATTTATCTGATCTAAGATTTTGGGCTTGTTTCTTTGCGAAGGTAGATGCATAGGTTCATGGAGCTCTGCGACACATTATTTGCATATATAAATGGCTATGAACATCTGTGAACATCTCTTTTGAGAGACTTTTAGAAGGGAAATAACTGGGTGAAGAATATATTTTTTTAAGACACAGATACATGCTACAAAATTGCTTTCCAATTTATATTGCCACGAGCCCTGAATGAAGATGGAAATTGTTTAGATCTGTTCCTTAACACCAAATTGAATCAAAACAACATAAAAGACTTATCATATAGAAACGGTATTATTTACTTCTCTAGACAAAAGATCCATATAGCTGTTCTCAGTCTTGATGATAAAGGCTCCTTTGAGAGAGCCCTTGAATCAGAAGAAAAGGGAAGATTGTTCACTGATGGACAACCTCTGAATCCTGTAATCACTGAGAAAGCATTGTGTAGGAAACATTTCACAAAAGAGAAAGGTGGATATTATGTATAAAATTGGAAGATACTAAAGATAAAATTCATCTCGTTCATATTTCTTTTACAGATATATTCTAACTTTGAATGTTATCAGATGCATTGTTTTTCTTGGATTTTTAGAACAAAGTACTAGGTGGCTTTATCAACAGAAGTTTATGTATACATGATCCCAGAAAAGTCTAAAATAATGATGCCAGCAAAAGAGCTTAATAATACTGAGTTAAACTCCCATTATTACCAAAAAAAAAAAAAAAGAAATATCCAATGGACTGTGCATTCTTTGTTGATGGCCATTCTGTGCAGAGCACATTGTCTCCCTGTGTTTGTGAGTCCTAACTTCTTCCTTTCAGGATAGGGGGGCACAATGAATTAGGACCTATGATTATGACATTATTTTAATTACCCATTTAAGGTACCATTTCAGTGACTGGATTTTCAGACTTTAACATTATTTGGGGGAACATGACTGATGTAAGCAGTTTCATGTAGCTGTGATGGACATCCAATCCAGACACAGTTAATTTTAGGAAGGGATTTATTTCAAGCTTACAGATCCAGGGGAACTCTATCAAATGGCAGAAGAAGCTGCGTTCAATCATAGATCCAAGCAGAGAGTTACCACCAAACAGCCAGCACCACAAGCAAATACAGCTAGAGGTCTAAACCTCTCTGCATAACTTTAGGCTGAAATTCAGACCCACCCCCAGTGACACCTTTCCAGCCAGGTGGCTGGAGTGAAGAGCTTTAATAAAACACCTATGGTTATGGGGGACTTACATTCAAACTAGCACAATGACTTCACTCATAATACCTATATATTAAAATGCCAAATTTCTCTAAAATGTAATGAAATGCACTATTTATGATGCTTACTAGAGGCTTATGATTATAACCTTGAAAAGTGTGCGCTATCCAGTTCTGATCACAGGTGACAAAAATTATTTTATAATTCATTAAATAAATGAAGCATGAGACATTTTCTATTAAAACATAGCTCCAATATATATGTACAGTTATATACACTTTAACAATTATTTAATACCTTTCAAATAAGCAGATGATAAGGAATGCTATAAAATTTAAATTTATATATAACACTTATGATTTTATAGATATATTGCTTATTGAAGTTTATGAATTCTAAAATACACACATTTGGCATGATAATTTATTTTGCAGTGGCTTCTTGACTTTCCTGTGATGAAGTAGTCAATGATTTTGATCTGTTCTTATAAGAATTCCTCTAATTATGTTCAAAGCATAGACAAAGCTTGTAGATACTACGTCATTGCTATGCATACTTGAACCTTTCTGTAAACATAGACCTGTTCTTGAAAATAGAGCAATAACAAAATCCTGTCTTGCCTCTTGGTGTTTCTCTGTCATAACAGCCTCTTATTTTCAGAACACTTACATGTTTCCTTAAAACACTTGAACTATGTCCCAACCTAATAATATGATCTAACCTTAGTTACATTTCTAGAGACCTTATTTCCAAATATCCCTTAATGTGCTTTCCATCTTCCTTCCCTAATTTGCTCCACTGAGCTATAAAAATTATCTTTAATTAATTCTTTTCATAAATCCCTGCTTCCCGAGAGGTGGCCTCCTTAAGGAATCAGCAACCATAACCAACTTAACCATAGCTAGTCTTTTATTTAACTTGGAAATCCCATTAAGTCAATTTTAAACCTAGGTCTAGGTAGATGACTCCATAGTTAAAGACACTTGCTTGCAAAGTCTGTAGATGTGGGTTTGATTCCCTAGTATCCACAGAAAGCCAGATGCACAGATGCACAAAGTGTCTTATGCACCTGGAGTTCATTTGTAGCAGCAAGAGTTCCTAGGGTGGCCATGTTCTCCCCCCCCCCACTCTCTGTCTGTCTTTCTCTGTGTGTCTGTCTCTCATATATATATATATATATATATATATATAATTTTTATTTTTTAAATATTTTATTTTTTAAATGCTCTAATTATGACAGTAATGAGACCTTCTCAAATGCACAAAATGAGAATGATGGGAAATTACATATAAGTTTCCATAAGGTAGTAAAAACTATGTTCCATTTAAGAATCATTGTTCAGGTTCTCTACATTTTGTATCTTTTTTTTTAATTTGTAGAATTGTGTCTTAGTTTTGTTTCAAGTAGTGCATTTGTTACTTTTGTACAAATTAAAAAGTAATATGGCCATTGCCCCCACTACCTTCTAAATGGTGGCATTACAGTCATGAACTAACATCTGCAGATCATATAAATTCTTTTCAAATGATTTTTATCATTACTGTTGAATTAAAACACAGAAATTCTATTAATTCCAAAGCAATTTAAATGTCCTTCACAATTACTTTAAAAAATTAACGTTTCTTAACAGACTATATTTTTAAAGAATAAGATGAAAATGCTATAATGAAGTACAACATTTTCTTACATTGTGTAATTTTTGAGCGAATGAGCAGCTACAGTTACCTGAAAGATTCAGGTGCACAGAGTGGGAAGACATGGGTGATCAGGAAGTACTAGTAAGTGAACTACCTACACTGAGGACCAAGACAGGACTTTTCCATAGAGCTCAAAATGAAAGCTAGGGTTAAGTAATTATTTTCCAAACTGGAATGTCCTGCCCATTCATTTTATGTACATTTTCATGGTCCCTGGAACTAATCCCTGCATGCAAGTAACTCTTCATCTCCAGTTATATAAATCCAACTATTATATCCAGAAAATACTAAATGTGCATGGCAGGAGGAGATGTGTGAGACCAATGATACTGAGCCATTGAATGAAATATCTTTGCTTCCAGATAAATCAGTAGCTTTTGTTCAAACTCAGTTTGCCTAATATATTGTCTACATGTCAGGTAGACATTTAAAATTTTTCTCACTGATAATTATTTCATTATGCCTTTTCTTCTTTCTTTGTTACTTTGATAATATTTCCTTGTTTTTTATAGACTTGTGTTCATATAATTTCAATCTACACTCAGTCTAATCCAGTTTTCACAAAATAAACACATCTTCTCTTCTTTCCTACACATGAACTATTTCCATTGTAGGGTTTATGTATCTATCAAAAGAATCAGACCAAGCCTCAATCCCATTTCTAATTCCCATTCTCACTGTGGGGGCAAAGGAGAAGTAAATTTTAAAAAAGCTAGTTTGTGTTTCCACTCTAAACCCCTCTGTGAACACATTTAGTGTCATATGCTCCCATTTATTTCAGGCTGGCAGGAATGCTCACTGCCAGGTTTTATAACGCCCTTGCCTCACTGCCACATTGCTAGATTTTAATCATTGGATTCTTGCTTGACCAATGGGAAACATATACTTTTTGTTTCTGTTGCTCTAATCCTGCTACTCCACACATAAACAGAACATAGGATTACATTGTATATCATTTCAAATTCTACATTCAATAAGAATTTAAAGCTTAATCATTTTACTTCAATTTATCTGATGCAAAGCTTGTCTTCTATTGCCATTTCTCAGCTATTTTGTACATACACAGCAATAGAAGTGCAATCAGTAATTTCCACATTGCTAATGAGGAGAAAGTAGAAATATCAGCTAGGAGTAAGGTGCATGAAGAAATCCAATTTAAGATTTTTGCAGAACTATTTTACCTTTCAATATTTTATACTTTTAAATATATAACCCATTGGGGGCACTTAATGTTTCCCACAAATTGTTCTAAGCAATTTATTTGGATTAGCCTATTTAACCTTGACCACAAATAGACTATAAATGGAATACAAGTCTCAGAGAATTGTACAAATTGACTAAAAAACCAGGCAGGTTGTCATTTCAAGAAACAGATCCAAACCCCAAACACATGAAATTCTAGTTTTGTTGAAATGGAGACATAGATCTGGACTGTTCTTCTTTTATACTTATATTTCCATATAGCAGCTTTAAGCCTCTTTCAATCCATATTATATGGTGAAGATGCCCTCAGTGAGGGTGTGCTTGTGTTTGTGCTAGTTCACACATTTATTGTGATGACAGCCTCCTTAACTCAAGGATTCTTGACATTTTGGTTTTCTACCATCATCTAGAAGCACCTGATATATTTCCATTCCACAATGAAAATAATAATTTGAAACCAATTTGTTTCATTATCTACACAGATGCCTTCTAGAACTAAAATTCTATGATTTGTTGAATTTAAAGTATAGAAGACATTGTTTTTATTTAACCAACATATATTTTTTATTACTCATGCTAAAACCTTTACTCGAATACTGGTAGACATTATATACGAGACTGATTTCTTTGGAAATCTTTTTTATACATGGGGATATTTTAGTTTACTTGATGCTAAAATTATACTAATGACTGTCTTTTCTTAAGATATATATGTGCTTATGTATAATATATTTTAATATAATGATTAATATAATATAAAATGTAATACTATTTTATCTATTTGCAAGCACACACACTGTATACATATACATATACATATACATATATATACATTATATATATATATATATATATATATATATATATATGAGAGAGAGAGAGAAAAGGGGCTCAGCAGAGCCTAAGGCTGCTGTGAAAGACCTCCAGATACAATCACTTCTCTGTGCATTTGGCTTTATGTAGATTTTGAGGAATTGATCCCTGGCCTTTAGTCTTTGCAAAAAAGTGCATTAACTGCTGTGCCATATCTCCAGCCCTCTTAGATACATATAAGTTTAATAACCATTATCTGTACATTAGCCATGTAACTTCTCAGATAGATATCCGTGATTTTATGGTGGTATGTCTCTGAAAATATTTGAAATTAAGTACTATAATAGAATAATTAAAAAATGGGGGGCAACATTGGGCACTAGATCAGCAATATGTGCTGATTTCATTCATTTGAACATATTAACGTTTATATTTAGTGCACTCATTCTAGATTCATTGCCTGGAATTTGAAACATCATTACTGTGATAATAACTCACTGCTAGCTTTAATTAGTGCTACACTGCCACTTTCTGATGAGCAAATATTGTCAGGTTTTTAGATGGTAAGATCTGTTTAACCTGTTTCTCCATCTTCCTGTTTAGAAGCTAATAACTTATATGACATTTTGAAAAGTGATAAGTATGATTTTTTGCATGAAATTGACATTTGTGTATCAGCTCCTGAATCTGATTCTATACCTATTCCAGTGGCAGTAAAACCCTTTGAAGATATAAAAGAATAGAATTTCTTTGGAGGTTTAAATTAAAAAGTGTTTCAGAATATGTGATGCATTTCCCTTTTGTAATTAATTTCAAAACACAAGTGAAAGAATATACATTTTAAGTTAATAAGTAAAATACATTATGATCAGTGATAGGGATTTAAAACATACCTTCATTTGAATTTTTGTGTTAATACTATTGTTCAATCTATTTATTAATAAGTA
>PVHP010011055.1:26907-46277 GCA_004024765.1 Zapus hudsonius
ATATATATATATATATATATATATATATATATATATATATATATATATATATATGCATGATGTGCACTCTTTTACCCTGCCAATATACCAGTGAAAAAATATGAGAATCAAACTGTCAAATGTACACCATTGTCTCGGTATCGAAAGTCCATACTTACACATGCTCCACCAAAGAGCTGATACTCTCAGTCCTTTCACAAAGGACAATGCAATGGTTTGAAGGTCGATAAGAGAGGTATTTGTGTGTAATGTGTGACTGGTAATGTCATCATTGAAATATGATATATGTATTACAAACTATCATATAGAAGTAGCTAGGTTTTGGGAGAACAAAGAGAAACCTGAAAATTGAATCCCTGAAACATGAGCATTCAAGAGTCTTTCTTTAGGAAGGGAGTGTCAAGAGGAAAATCTACTTAAAGAAGAGAATAAAGGATTTACTTGAGCTCAAGGATGAGATAGTGAGAGAAGTTTTGATGCCTTTTGTTTTTCTTGGCGTAATTGAAATATCAAACAGACTCAAAATGTCTGATCAAAGTTTCTCTAAGTATTGTTAGCTAACCTACACTCTATACTATCATAGTTCTATATGTCCAGGCAATGGTTTGTTGGTCATGAGAAAATATGAAAGAAAAACATATTCATACATATGTGTGTGTGCATGCACACACACCATCAGCTATCACTACTATTGATGATGCTTGATCTGTTTTTTTGTAACCATAATATTTGAGGAAATGCAGCCACATTAATATCATTGTAATTTAATGTTGTTTAAACTATACTGCATATGATCTATATTCTGATAGTCTACTATGAAAATATAAACCATTTTATAAATGCATATGTGAATAATTTTCTACAATTCTAAAATTAATGTTACCATATTTATCGTTAACCTTGGTCATTTACAGTGTCTGTTAGAGATGATGTGACTTTGTAATATCTCAGGAAAAATTGCTAAGGAGTGAGCAATGCCAGACAAGGAGTGAACAGTTCTAGGCACAAATCTCTGTGTGATAGATAGATAGATAGATAGACAGATGATAGATGTGTGGCAGGAAAACATTCACACTAATGTTAATTTCCCATGGGTGCTCAGTTTAACCTTGGGCCCACTGTTACTCATGACTACTGATTTTTCAAGAAAATAAATGTTGAGAATGAATTCACAACTAGAGTGCTTTCCTAGTTTGCCTGGGTTTGAAGTATGACAGTCATATGCTAGTTGTGAAATCCTGGGCAAGTAACAGCAGAGAGAAATTTAATTTTCTCATAATTACCATGGGGCTCATAAAGGAACTAAGATGACATAAGCATACTATGTCCATCTCTATGTCCATTTCACAATAGATAGTTAATAAAGGCATTTTATTCCTTCCTTTTCCAGTAATGGATCTTATTTTAAATTTTTAATAATAATTTCAATAGTTCGTTCTACAAGTAGAAAGTGATTCTAAAATACAGATGGAAGTTTTAAGCTATATCATACTAATATTTTCCAATAATATGTATCTTTATCTTTTATGCACACTTTTTGGAGAGGGAAGAGTTATTACAAGTTTTTAAAAAAATACTTTCAGTGTCTTAAGAAAATAAATATGCAAAACAAATGGCCTTTGTTTCACAAGTGTTTATTTTTTTAATTATTTGATTTAATTTTAGGTTTTATTATTGGGATTAAGTGTGAAAAATTATACTGTAAGGTGTAGATAATTTAGGATAATTAAATCTCCATACATGTTCATATTAGCTCATATTGACTCAACTCCCTTATAAAAATCTACTATCTCATCTATTGTGTAAGTTGTAGGTGAAAAGTGATCTGCTCTCTTCCTTCAATGGAGTCATGTGAACAAATCATTTTTAAACAATGTGGTAACACGCTTCAATGGAAAAGGGTCTATGGAGTAGAGTGAGTAATGATAGGACAGTTATTTTGATCAAATCTGGCTTCCTATAGTGGTTGACACCTTAGATATCTTAAAAGTTAATGTAAAATTTGCTAGGTGTCAGTAAAATATAAAGACTGTGCGAAGATGTCAAGAATAAAGGTAGGGAAATCAGTGTGAACTTAAACATTAGTGATTTTGAGAAATGGATTTGTAATTGGGAAGCTAAACCCCAACTTTTACTGGGTTATCTACTCATGATCATGATGGGGATTCATTTTACAAGACTTAGTTTTAGGTATGTTTATGTGTGTTTATAACAGACTGACTTTCCAAAAAAGGGTAATTAATTAGATATTCAATAACTAGGAAACTTTTATGAAAGTTGACATAGTAAATATTATTTTTTACAGTTACTATAGTAAATGATTTTGAGGACTCTAATGAGCTGTAATGGAACTGAAATAATGTTATAACACCTTTATATACGTACATGTTTAATCCTATATATAAAAAAGTATATTCAAACAATTACATATACGACTATTTTAGTGCTAGAAGACAATGTTCTAAGAAAAGAGTAATAGTCTGGAAAAATTATATCACATGTCGTTAAAAGTAAACTATTTGTATATATATATGATTATATATATATGATTTAATATATACTTCTATTTTTCTTGAAACATCAAAATGTGTTTAATATTTATGTCATAAATGTTGTGAGCTCACTGTAGTTCTGCCCCTTATAGTCCCTTTCCTGGCAATCATAATTTTATTTTATTCACCTAAATGTAGGCAGAATCTGTGAACTAACTAAGCAATAAACTGTGGCTTAGGTGACAATTGGCCACTTCTATTATTATGTTATATGGAAAAGGCAATGACACAATAATTCCATATGTGTATTCCATGATATGAAATTACATCCAGTTTGCTAGGACCCTAGTCTGAGAAAAAGGTTAATCTTTCTTTCTCTCTTGTCTACATATACGAAAAGCAGAAGTCATGTGAACCCTGCTGGATGGCTGCAGTAATTTACAAGCCCAGAGAAGGGTCCATAGAATGAAATCTACCATGTTTGCATGTTGTTGTTTTTTTTTTGAAAAGGTTCCATATAAACAAGGCTTGTTTCAAACTTGCAATAAAGCCAAGTATAATTTTGAATTTCTCATCCTCCTGTCTTCATTTCTTCGGTACTGGGATTATGGTCAGTTTACAAGGTGCTGAAGCTCCAACCCATGATTTCATGTGTGCTAGTCACACATTCTTGACATACATTCCCAGTTCCTCGGTTGAGCTATTAATGGCATAGCTGGTAGCTTTCCTTTTTCTTGAAATCAATTTGAATTGGTTTTCCTGCTACGTCTCCACCTCTCTTGGTTATTTTAACCTTAGAGTTTCTGCCTTTAACTTTGAGAACTAAAGGTCTATTGTTTAGCCTACTGATCATATGATATTTGGTAAAGGTAGTTTGAGCTAAGACATTTTGATATGAAGAAATGAGGTGTTGCTATGCATACTGCTGAAAATTGTGGGGGCTTTTGAAAACTGTGAATGGGTAGAAGCCAAAAGAGTTTGGAGGTACATACTGTGGTTATGGATCATTCTGATGAAGAGTCAATGAAAAGGAGGTCCATGTTATTAGAAGGAAAAAAGCCAGGCTATTCTTGCCTGCATGTGTTCCAAAGTTTGAACCTTTGAGCAATGGCACCAGACACGTATCTGAATATATTTTAATATAAAGTGTTAAGACTGTTTGGTTCTTTTTTCCCCTGATCATTTCTTTTAGAAGGGAGAAATGGGAGAAATGGGTAGAAGATATATATTTTTTAATATTTTATTTATTCATTTTTCAAGCAGAGATAGGGAGAGAGAGAGAGAGAGAGAGAGAGAGAGAGAGAGAGAGAGAGAGAGAGAGAGAGAGAGAGAGAGCACCAGGGCCACTACCTTGTGGGTCTGGCTTCTGTGGTACTGGGAAATTGAACCCAGGGCCTTAGGCACTGGTGGCAAGTGCCTTAAAATCTCAGCCATCTCTCCATCCTGAAGATAATTTTTTGTAAGAAGTAACAATAAAATATTTGGAAATATTTCAGGTAATGATAATAATGTATATTTTAAAACAAAAACCATGAGTTAGACATGACTGTTACCTCATAAGAAGCCTATGGAAGTGCAACAGTAGCATTGTCAGAAATACAGGAAGCACTGGAGTCCTCAGATTCTCAGGACACCAGATCTACAAGACTGTGATACCAGACATTATTCAGAAACCAACAAAGGCTCTGCTTTTGTTCTAATGGGTCAGATGACCTCCACATAGTAGGTCTGACTGGATGCCAAACCAGGGAAGAAGAAATTTTCTGGAGCTTTGAAAAGAGCACTTTGGCCAGCCTACAAAGTAGTGTGCTGACACTCCATGTGTTGACATGCTAGCATTTGGACATGTGAAAAAGCATTTTTATAGTTTTCAATCTACTATCAAATCCACCATTGTTGCAGATCCATATACCAATAAAATGATTGTGAAAATAGTATGTTTATCCGTAAAGAGATGGAGGAAAGGGGAGGAGTATGGAATGATATTCAGTTTCTGGCTAAGGCTATTGGAATTCTATTTAGTTTACGTGAATTACAGGGTGAATAAAGAAACCAATTGAGGGGAGCAATAATAACACACTTTACATTTTAATGTAATTGGAATTTTTTATTAAGATAATTGTCCATTAATGCACAGTAACAAAATAGACTCCTTATATACTCTAGTTTTCCCCAATGGTAACATTGTTGTAAAACAACACTGTAATATGATCAAAAGTGATACGGGTTGCTAATAATTATTATTTGTAAGCAACGCGTGGGGAGAGAGAGAGAGAGAGCATTTTGGAATCCTCCCTTCAGCCCCCCTCCGAGTTCGTGTCCTCCGATGTACAAAGAATTATACACAGGGACCAGGATAATTCTTAATTACACATTTATTCTGAACTTGATTAATTGGGAAAAGGAAATTGGGATGTAAGGGTTGACCAGCCGCCGCGTGGTCTGTGAGTTTACAGGGAAGTGCATAAAATCACCCAACAAACCATAAACATACAGAAAGGAGCATAAATTCACCAAAAGTTAAGAAAAGGAGTAGCACCCATGTTGAAGAAATTCTCCCTCCCCCCCCTCTCCCTGATCTCGTTACCAAGATCAGGGAGGGGGGAGGGGTACACTCACCAGCCCGGTTTTGAGCACCTCCCGGCCCACCGTCCAGACAAAAGAAGAAGAAGAAGAAGGCGAAAGCCTCGCACGGACTTTTAAGGATTTTCTGGGGGGGAGTGGCAAACCTTGGCCTGGGAATGTCGCATTATCATGAGGTCATCTGTCTGAGGCCACATTCCTCTCTACCTGTGGGAGGGTCTTTCTCCTAATCCCTCTCAAAAGGATATTGAAATGGAGATAAACTACTGACATTATGATTTCCCTAGTGTTGTGTGAAGCATCTCTGTATAAATTATAAAAGTTCTCACTGGTGTGGGATTACATATGAACCACAGTCCAGATATGGAATAGGTCCAACATTGCAAGCATCTCCTTCAGTTTCTTATCTCTAACCTTTTCCAGCCCTGCCCTCTCTCCAACCCTCCAACCACATCTCTGCTGGCCATTTCTATATTGTTTTGCACAAATGATATATAAATGAGATTTCTGTGTGTTTGGTGCTTTGCTCAATGTAGGTTCTGGATATTTACTCACTGTGCTGCATGTATGCGATCCTTTCACTTTTTTTTTTTTTTTTTTTTTTTTTTTTTTTTTTTTTTTTTTTTTTTTTTTTTTTTTTTTTTTTTTTTTTTTTTTTTTGCTGGTCAGTGTTCCATTGCATTTATTGATCACAGTAGTCTCATGGATTCCCTTGAAGGGACTTTGTCCGAGTGGTTCTCAGAAACCATGGTAAAATACTCCTTGATATCCAATGGCATTTTTAATTCTTTAAAGTCCGTGTGACATGGATTATACTGCCAATTTCTCGCATCAGCTTAGATTGAAGCTTGAACTTGAACCACAGCTGTAGCAGCATCGGTACACTGACACTGGGGAGCAGTGACTTCCTTCTGCATTCTTCCTTCAGGCCCTTTCCTTTTCAATTCATTTCCATCCTTCCAAACTTGAACCTTCAATGAGTTTGCTTTTGACCTCAGGGCATCTCTCCTAATGTCCCAATGCTGAGCAGCTGTCTTATCTTTAAAGGTGATAATCTCTTTAACAATTACAATTTCTGAAGCAGAAGCAGACTTGGAGCCTGGAGCATTAAATTTGCTTATATTATGTTCTTCCTAAATTTTAATATTTTTCATACCTTTTCTTTGGCACTATGTTCTATTTCATTTTAGATATAGATCAGGGAAGCTGAAAGAAACCACACCACATATTCAATGTCATTCTGCCTTGAATTTTCTTTGCCTACCATTAGTAGACTGAGTCCTTCCTTTTTTCAAATACAACTTCATTTACATCCCCAGAACACATGAAGAAGGCAGACAGATGCTTTGCCAGAATATCACATGAATTCCTTCTAGCCTTGTTCTCTCTACAGCCTTTGTTGCTGTCTGAAACATGATAAACTCAATTTCCATATGCCGCATTTGCCTTTCCTTTTTGGTCTTCTAATCTCTCACTAGAATGACTGTTAAACAAGATTTATATAATTATAAGGTTTCTCTAGCCCAAAGGTCCAAATCCTTCCACATTCCTCAAGCAAAACAGTTTCAAAAGACTAAGAATCACATAATCAGGCTTAATATTGCAACAATACCACTCCTGGCAACAATTGTCTCTATCAATTACTTTCTCATTGCTGGGACAAAATACCAACAACAAGAAGGGAAAGGGTTTAATTAACTTTTAATTCTGAGGGAAAGAAAGCCTTATTATTATGGGGAACATAGGTAACAGCTGAGGGAGCTGGTGCCACATCATCACATCAGCAGGGGGAAAGCAGAGTGTGAGAGTGGAAAGTGAGCGGGTTAGAAAACCTCAAGGCCCACCAGTGTCCCACTTGGTTCGGCAAGACTCCACTTCCTAAAGTTTACAAAACCTTTCAGAGAAGCACAGCAGCCTGGGAATTATGAGTTCAAACACAGCCTATGGGGGACCTTTTTCTTTCAAACCACCAGATCAGTTGATACTCAGAATTTTAAAGTAATCAGATGAACCACACAAAAATTTACTAAATGAAATATGGACTCTGAAATACCCCTCTGAACCAAAAGTGATTTTCTGGTGAGCTAAGGCATGCCTGATTGATGAGTGACCTCTTTCTGCCCATCCTATCCTATACTCCTCACCCTCCGTCTCAGGGGACCACAGGGCAAACTTCATGAATGATAAAGTACATGGTTTTATATTGCTTTCTACATGATAAGAATTGCTTGCAACTAAAAGTAAATATTATTACATAGAAAACAATTGAATAAAGAGTTAACAACTGAATAAAAGGAAAAAATAATGTGTGGGCATTTTGTGATTTCTGTGCTGCTGTTTTCAGCAAGAAGCTCAAGTGTGGAGTATGAGACTGAGGGTTTGTGTATCTTTTTCCTCTTAAGGAAAAGCGGTGCAGTTAAGACTTGGACTATGGCATGAGGCTATATTTGCAATGCATAGGAGGGGATCACATGGAGACAGCTCCCTGCTTGTGGAAGGCTCACCAACAGACAGGGCAGCAAGGACTCTCCACAATGCACCACTGTCAGGTTCCTTATAACTATAGCTTAAAGTGACCAAAGATTGAAGGGATTAAGTAACTGTGTCTAGGAAGTAGCTTGAAACAGGCTCCAGACTGTGCAAAGGTTAATAAGGCCAGAAAAGAGTGACAGGCTGGAGAAAGACAGGTGACTCAGAATTGTTGTTCTGATGGACAGAATAGGTAAAATCTTAATAACAATGAATAAGCGTAGATCTTATGTCATTTTCTTGAAATTTCAATGGAGAGAGTCATATATTGATGGGAAATCTGACATTCAAGTGGTAAGATTAGAAGAGGCAGGAGCTTTTTGTATGCAACTGGTTGTCATCAAGGAGAAGATAATTATTTCATAATTATTGCTCTAGATTTCTAACAGCTTTAACTTTTCTGAAATTATCTGTTTTCTATACTAGAAAAATAAGCAAACACAAATGAAACCATAAGGTGTATAGAAAAATCAATTATTATTGTTCAAATTTAGACAGTCAGTGCTTTTAGGTATTAATACTGTGCAAAAAAAAAAGTGCAGATGGCCTCAGAATACCTTCCTACTCTTTCATGATTAATCATGAATTCTAGTGTGGGTTCAATGGGATTATCCTTTGCATGGGAATTAAAGTGTAAATATTAAGTTTTGTCACACAAAGAATAAAAATTTGATGTTTACTTTTTGCTTTTACTCATTCTATTGTGAGCAATTGTTAAGGAAAGGGCATAAAATAAATCTAAGAAAACTACCTAGGCTTTATTGAGATAACTGAATTCATGGAAATCTGTGCAGAAACATTTAGTATAAAATCTGACTTAGAATAATTCTGCAATAATAATACAAACTATGCCATTCAAGTTAGAGTACTTTTATAATAAGCATACTAAGTAAGCCACAAGTTCAAGCACTGCTGTACTAAGCATACAACTAAGTATTCCAGTCAAGTTTGAGTAAATCTACAATAAATGTACTAAATATACCATCCATGCTAGTATGGTTCTGTAATAAGCATTACTTTTTAAATATTAATTTTTATTTTATTATTTATTACAATTTATTCTCTTTTATCCCTTCACCCAAGTTTCTGCTATCCTGGGAGCCCTCCCAGGGTTATAGTATCCACTATGGGGTCATGAAAGCCTCAGTTAGTCTTTGTGAGGTAGCAGGGGAAATGTGTATCAAAGTATTCCTACCTACTTTGTGGCTCTTACAATCTTTCCAGCCCTGTTCCACATTTTCCTGAGTCTGTTTGGTATCTGATTTAGTGTTGAGTTCTCTGGATTTCTGCTTTGATGGGTGTTGATTGATCACCTTGTTTGTCAAGCTCAGTTTGGTGCTGGTGGTCAGGCTACCAGTAAGAGCAGTGTTCATGGTGTCACTTCCCCTGCAGCTTTTCCTGGGCCCTGGAAGATGTGGTAAAGGTGGCACGTTTCATGGTTTGCTGTCGATTAACTTCTTATCCTATTGATGGATCTTGGTTCTCCTTTATTTTCTCTGCCATTCATAAAATAAAGCAGATTCTCCAAACAAGAGTGAGAGCAACTTGATATAAACAGAGTATGCAAATTTGAGTTTTTGTTTGTTTGTTTTACTTTTTGGTGTGTAAACCCATTCTTTTTCTCCAGAGACCAGTGGAGGCCTCTCTCTGAAGTATATAAGTTTTCTGACAATGGGATTCTGACTTGGTTTGCAATACCTGATATGAGTAATCTACTACTGAGTGGGCCTCATGTCTAATCAGAGAACAGTAGGCTACCCAGAAAGACTGCACACCACTGTTATATAAGTGCATACTTGACAGGCTGATTGATTTCGTAGTTTGTAGGGTCTGCTGCTTATGTATGCTATTCGTGACCATTTTTCTCTACCACTTCCCATAGGGCTTTCCAGCAATATGAAAGCTAGCAAGGTGGGAATAAGCATCATTTTTGTAGCATTGAAGGAAACAATAACTCCTCAAAGGGATTTTATGAACCCTTAAATTCTGATTGAAAATCTCTAATTTAAATGATTCCATAGAAAGAGTAACTGAACATTACCACCTCCTATACACCACATCACTTCACACACTTAGTATGCTTGTCAACATGACAAAGTTGTTTAAGGTTTCTGCAGTAAGGTTTTGTTAATATTTGATCTAGAGAAATATGAAGGCGATATAACAATGTGGAAGCAGGATGTTATAATGTGGAAAGTTTGACTGGGCAGTGTCTTATTGCACTTGCTGTGCAAGCATGAGCACTGGCGTTCAGATCCTCAGCAATCTTACACTGTGGCATCAGCCTGGAGTTTCTTGGGAAGCAGAGACAGAGGATGACTGCTTGTAATCTGGCTTCCAAGACTCACTGATTCAGTGAGATCTGCATTCAAGCAAGAGATGCTGCCTCAAGAAAGTAAATGGAGAAAAGTCAAAGAAGACAAAGGGCATCAACCTCTTGTATCCACAGACATGCACAGATATGCATGGGGACCCTAAGCATAAGCACCTTTCATACACAGGCACCCATATTCATGCAAGCGCACACACAAATGCAAGCATACTGAACACACATACATGTGAAAAAAAGTGGCATCTGGAATCAAGCTGGCTTAAATAAATCTATTCACAATAAAATAACTATCTACATGTAACAGCTCAGGAATTTATCAATTAAAAATATATTCTCACTTTTTATTTAATTTCAACACATTTTCAACATGCCATCAAAAATCTCTGTGTCTTAGTTCCCATCTCGTTGCTGGGTCAACACCCAAACAGAATCGGTTTATTGGGGAAAGAGCATCATCATGATGGGGAAAGTTAGCTCACATCAACATCCATCCACAGCAAAGAGAGAAATAGAGAAAGCCAGCACTAGCAGCACGAACAGCCAGAGATCAAGATGGTTCTCTATATCCCTCTTAGGCCTGGAATCAAAATCCACCCCAAGCAACACACGTAAACCAGCAGGGCTTCACCTGATGATGACTAAGTAGGAATCTCAATCAAAAATACCTGAGTCTATGGGACCATTTCTATTCACACTATGACACTCTGCAATCATTTCTAAAGTTTCTCCCTATCCTCCTAAGCCAACTTGCTTCTGACAATAAGGTGGTGGTGTTCTGTTTACCTTCCCTGAGACTCTAGATCCCCTCGAAAAATGAGAGTTCAGAAGTGGCTAGTCATATGTAGCCCCTGGAAGGGTTAAGAAAAGTAAGAACTGGAACATTGATAAGTTCAAAGTAAATGTTTAATAAGTAATTTAAACATATTTGCCTCTTTTGTTCACATAAAGGAATGTATGTTCTTGATATTACTGTGGAATGCAGATAGAAATAATTAGAAGATATTAAGAGAGGAGAGGGAAGAGAGAATAAATATATAAAGACAGACAGTCAGAAGTTGGCTTATTTAGGTTCTAAGACACCTCCCATGACTCTGGTGTGCCAGGAATCTCACAGTCAAAACCAGATTTCTTAGCCTTCTCTCTGTAAAATGATGTAGCTGAGGTGACTTGGGATAAAATTTAGAGCAAATGTTTTTTGAGAGAAGAAAGAGTTTTTCTGGTATCATTGATTCAAAAATAAGCAGTATGGAGCCTCAAAAAGGCCAATACTTTTCCTTCAAGGTGAGAATGGAGGAGGGAAGACAGATCTCATGGATGTCTGACTACATCCCCATGAATATTAAGGCATTCATGAGTATGAGATGGTGTGAAGTCATTGGCATGAAAAGGTAAATGCTAAAATATATAAAATGATATATACAATTATAAGTGAGTATATTTTATATTTATTTATGTAAATATATGTAAACTTAATTATAGGTATAACTTTATACATACAGAAACACAATCTCCATTAAGTGTATAGTTCTAGAGAAATCATCACTAAAATGAAAGCCGTAATTACTGTGCTAAATCAGAAACTCAGGTGTTTCATTAGCCTCTCTATTCTTTTGAAATTGTTGAAATTTCCACATGATTCCATGCTGACTAAGATACACAAGACAGTGAAGCTGCTTCCGTCCACAAATGAGAACTATTACAATGGTAGGTTGTTTAATGTTTTACCCCGTTTTCTTTCTGGGATGGTGGTTGAAAGAACAATCCCTTAAAAATATCAAAATGATAATGAATGTAGAGTGGATTGATTGGCCTTTAGGAAGCAATTCCTTAGGAAAGAATAAAAGTGCTTGCCTTCCCCAAAATTCAAATCATCTTGGAACCCAGGAAGCAGGTACTTTCTCATTGCTGGGACAAAACACTCAACCAAAAGCATTTTATGAGAGGAAAAGGTGTATTTCAGGCTAACAGTTTCAAGCAGAAAGTTTTGACATGGTGAAGAAAGCATGGAAATGGTATTATATACTAATGTGTCGGGAGCAGGGAAGGAGCAAACCAAGACAATTCTGAGCACCCAGTGGGCTAGACTGAGAATCCCCCAAGCCTGACACCAGTGATAAAATTCCCCAGGCAAGCCTCTGCCCCCCAAAGTTTTTACCTTCTAGGACTAAGTAGGAGGCTTAATCACAGACATTTAGTCTGTGGGGGCATTCCATATTCTAACCACTGCTGGTAATATAAAACATGAAGAATGTAATTCCTTTTCCATGGCCTTTTAGTCAAATCTGCCCAAATTTCCCCAAATTTTCTATTTTCTCCCTTAAAGCAAAAATTATTAATCTCAAAATTTTTGAAAATTCTATGAAAGGTAACATATTAATTTACCACGTATGGAGAGTAAAGTTAATCACTTCCTCGTGCACTAGGAAAATAAATTCTTTCTGCTAACCTGCATAATAAATGTATTCATCTGTCTCCTGACTCACAACAAGCCTCATTTTCTTCAGAGGAATCATCTGAAAGTCTGTAATATGAATTTCTTATTATCCTTCAAGCTACCTCTCCCAAATTTCTTACTCTTTAAGACCTGAATGGAACCTTTTAACTCCACACATTTTATTTTAGGGAAAGACTAAAAGAGATGGCCCACAGGTTATCCTTACAGAAACAATGCACATGAGAAACTTAATATCTAACATGTGATGCAAACCTGTGATTATGAACTAAAGCATTTACTCAAATCAATTTCTCATAATGCAGCTCTTTTCCTATTTATCACCTTTCCTTGGAAATCAATCTGGAGATTTGGGTGGAACCTTACAACTTATCAATCATGCTAATCATAAAGACCATCCCCAACCAAATGCTAAGAGCAGATGCAGGAACAACTGAAGAAAATACTCTTCAATCTTTTTATTTATAAACTATATACCTCCTCAGTGATCATAGCACACAGAACTAAATATTACATATAGCTTTTGTGAATATGTTAATGTATTTTCAAAAAAAAAACTCCTCCTGCCAGTAAACCATTGTCTGGCATATCACACACAATTGCACCATGATATATAATTACATAGAATATTTTGTGTAGAGTTTTCTCTTCTAAATCTCTCAGACTTTATATCACATTTCTCTTCAAACATCCCAGCAAGCACACAGACCTGAACTGCTCTCATTTATCACTATGTGCAGAGAGAGTGCACCACTGAGCTTTTGAGTAACTTGAAGAGGGTCACAGCATCAGTAACTAAGTGAGAACAAACACTTCATCACCCAGCAACTTGATCAGCAATTTTCTCAACCACATCCAGAGATATATCTTGCTGCATCTTTCTCTTCCTATGAGTAATAAGTCATCCAATTTGGCCAAAGATTGTTTATTATGTGATTGATAAGAATGTGTTGAAAACTAGAAGTTTGAAAACTGGAAATGAGAAACTATTTTACAGGTGATTTTTATTTTATTTTAAATATTTTTTTTATTTCTTTGCAAGCAGAGAGGGATAGAAGAGAGACAGACAGAGAGAATGGGTACTTCATTCAGGGCCTTCAGAAGCTGCAAACAAACTCCAGATGCAAGCACCACTTTGTGCATCTGGATTTTATGTGGATACTGGAGAATCAAACACAGCTCATTAGGTTTTGCAGGTGCCTTGACTGCTGAGCCATCTCTCCTGCCTTGATTTTTATTTTTGAGCAACAAATTTTCTACTTCCTCAAAGGTTCTTATCACTAATTCTGTTTCTTTAATTATAATTCTGTCCATTCCTTCCTTCCTTCCTTCCTTCTTTCCTTCCTTCCTTCCTTCCTTCCTTCCTTCCTTCCTTCCTTGCAAAAATTACCTACTGAGCTTCCATAGCAGGTCTACCCTTTGCTTATAAATAGAACAGTCATTATCCACATGTTTTGCAGCATATCCAAGAAACAGATGTTTCACACACAAATGTATGATACAGTAACTGCTCTACTCAAGTTAGGTGTTATATGAAAGGAGGCCTAAAAAGAACAATTCCCTGGGCTGGAGAGATGGCTCAGTGGTTAAGGCACTTGCCTCCAGTGCCTAAGGCCCTGGGTTCAATTCCCCAGGTCCCACATAAGCCAGACCCACAAGGTGGTGGCCCTGGTGTGCTCTCTCTCTCTCTCTCTCTCTCTCTCTCTCTCTCTCTCTCTCTCTCTCTGTGTGTCTCTCTCTCTCTCTCTGCTTGAAAATGAATAAATAAAATATTTTAAAAAATAAAAAAAAAAAGAACAATTCCCACGTTTCTTGAATCTCTTGTTTGTTGGGGTTAGGAATATCTTAGAAAAAAATAGGAACTTTGAGCTAGGGTTTCAGAAATGGCAAAATTTACATGGATTGAAAAGATAGCCTTATGAAAATGGCAAGTTGACAATCTTTACCCCTTGGAGGATAGCAATGGGCATGTCTGAATTTAAAATTTAGATGGCAAATTTACACATGTGACTTTCAGAGGACATTTGCACCCAACTGTAACTGTGTTATTAAAGTCTCAGTAATGTCCCCAGTGAACATTATGGAGCTCACCAATACATATGACCATTCACAGTATAATGAGCACTTCTCAACAAATCTACCATCACTCTGGCACCACAGTGATTGAGACCCCAAACCTTTCTACATTTTGAAATATATGCAGGCAAATACAAAAGACAACTAGTATTTTTAAATAGTAAAACTACACAAAATGGCAGTCACTTTCTAGGTTGGCCTTGTATGCTAGCTACAGCCTATAGGGTACTTTTGCCGCCAAGTAAGGAGACCTCAAAATGTAATGGAAACATTGACAGACACTTAACTATAGCAGCTCTGATGGGTACAGTCATAATTCACTTCATAATACAAATTGATATGTTGTCCGGAGGGGTCCCTGCATCAGTGTTATTGAGTGTCTTTTGAAAAGTTCTGGTTCCAGGCTATGGAGCTGCAAAATGAAACTGAATGATTCTCTCTGGGTAAATTCTGAACTGGGCCCCTCAATTACAGTAGTGATGTCCTTAGGGAAGGCAACATGGAAGTGTCCTAAAGAGAAACAACTAAAGTAAAAAAAAAAAATCTAATGGAATGAAACAAACTTTGTTGTATTAAAAGTCTAAAATTTCCTCCCACAAGGCTTACTTAATGCTGAGTCTACCAGAGGTGAAGGGGCCGCCTGCTTTGATTCAAGTGGGCCTCAATGAGAACACTTTTGATCTGCAAGATCATGTGAGAGGAAAAGTTCAGCTGCCCTGTGATCTCGAGGCTAAAGGGTCTCATGGTTTTTATATAATATAATGCAAATGACTTCAATTTGAGGTAGCTGCATCTCCAAATACCACTTAGGACTTTGATGACTTGTCCTAGAAAGGTCCTCAGGGTCCCACTTAATGGATCTTATAAACAATGAGAAACAAGATTTTTCTAAATGTGTTATGCAGATAATAATTTGAGTGCAAAAATAATCACTCTTTGTTCCAATGCTGTCCCCTTCCTCAAATGCAACTCTGAGGTTTTTTGTTTTTTTTAATTGAGAATGTTAAACAATGTCACTTTCTTTTCTCTGGACTTGAGTTCCTCCAACTTTGCTGTTAAGACTGTCTGTTCAGAGTTGGGATTTTGATAATCACAAAGCCCCACTGAATCCTCAAAGTGACTTGGAAATATGAAAGACATGCTCAGTTTGCTGCAGAAAATGAGGAGACAGCATTTTAGTGTCAGTTTTTCTGATATAAGCTATATAACCTTGAGTTCCTTATAACCTCCACGGGCCTCAATTTGTTCATCTCTCAGTGAAGGTCAAAACTCTCTCTTATGTCCTTTAATGTTGTTCCATGGTACTGTTTAAGCCTGCTAATGAATTACTTAAATATTGAAGTCCACATTAAGCCTTATGGAAAAGCATAACTGGCAAGATTTCCTTCTCAATTACTTGTGCTAATAGGGGCCAAAATGGCATGGATACTTTAAATTCATAGATAATCCCCAAACTTCAATTTAGCTAAGTGTTCCAACATCCTCTCCTGCCAAACCATTTACAAAGAATTAGCACACACTGGCTTGGGTGAAATTTATCTTCTTTATAATTCTTGCCTTTCCTATTGCCTCACTACCAGTTTGTTTCAATATGGGAAATTCCAATAATAGAAATAAGAAGTAAACCAATTATATTTTTTCCCTAATGCAACAACTTGATAGATTTCATAATATTCTACCGTTGTTATTAAGGGTTTGTCTTATATTGGGTGGGTTAAACACTTTTTTTTTTACTTAAAACTTACAATCACCTAATTGGCAGAAATAGTTTCTTGTAGCTACCATAGCAAAATATGACTCATCAAGTCAATTATAGACCAGAAATGTATTGTTTATGCTCTTAGCAGTCAAGATTCTGAACTCACTGATATTGATGATGATGGTTTACTTATTTTTTTTTTCTGTGAGCATCAGTTCAGTGCTTCTCTTCAAATCCCCAGTGACTTACTGGCAAATTTTTTGGCACTATGCCATGTAGATGCTTCATTCCAATGTCTTCCTTTGTCTTCACATGCTGGCTATTCTGTGCATGGTGTACTTTGTGAAATGATACCTGTTATATTGGTCCATCTGAGTCCAATATGACCCAATTTCAATATGATCACCTTTGTGAAAGTTAATGCTTCCAGATAATATTATCTTTTGAGGGCCTGGTGTCTAAGACATCAAGCATATTTGCACTTTGGGAATCACAGAATCCAAGTCATAGCAGGTTAGCCACTCCTTCAGTGTTATAGATGAGAAAATTAAGGTTTTGACATTGAATTAATTCCTGTAAGGTCAAAAGACAGTCAGTGCTCGAGTGTGTTCAAAAGACGCCAAAGACTTAGTTTATTGTTTAACAAATCTTCTTGGTAGCACAAAAGAAAAAAAAAAGCCATACCAGGCTATCATGTTTATGGTTATCAAGCATAATCACTTTTGCCAATTTAATGATGCAACATGTTCAAACAGCGTTAAGTAGCATCCAATAGTCATGGAAGGAATGAGAATTCATAAGGTATACAAATGTTGGAATGGAGAAAAATAAGTTACAACAGAAGCTATAGAAAGAAAATGTGTGCATATGTCATAATAAACTTTATAATTTATTAATGTGACATCACTATAGGATTTAAGTCCAGTCTTAATTGAGATTTAAAATTGCCACACAGGAGCCTTTTCCTGCCTGTAACAAAATTATACATGGACTGTATTTCTTTTACATTTTCATTCATAAGTGAGTCTATTGTGTCAGGAGAGAGTCCAAAACTGTTCTGAAGTTACATAAGAAACTGTATTTATAAAAATCAAAATAAACTAGCTACATGTCTCTTTCTATTTCCCCTGGTAACAGCATCCCTTAGCAAATTTTAGTTGCTAAAATATTTTAATTTTGTTGATGGTAAAACTGACTGCCTGCTCATTAAGGAGGCTCTGCCCTGAGCTTTTTACTTAGCATCCTAAGTGGAAGTGGAATAGAGCAGAACCCTGGGCTTTCAGAAAAAAGAAAATGGGCCTTGAGAACTACAGAATGAGAAAGAAATGTTTGCCTTTGGGTATTGAAAAGGGAGTTTCCATCATTCCAAATCCCAAGAGTTCTCAGTCACCTGTATCAGGTGAGTCATACTTTCCAAAAAGGTTAGCACATTATAAGATTTCCTGTCATGAGAGTATTTCATACTCACAATTCTTTTCATTTCATTTGCAGGCAATATATTGATGAGCATGTATACACTTCAAATGCAGATGTATGAGGGATGCTATGGACATTTGCAGAGTTTGAATAAACATCTGCTCCAGTCACCTCTTGCTTTTAAAACTTTCCAGAAACTTGCTTACAAGGAAAAAAGTCAGGGATTTGATGCTGGACTAGGTGCACTAAAAGCAGCCACTGTGGAAATATTTTTTTTAATATTTTATTTATTCATTTTCAAGAAGAGAGAGAGAGAGAGAGAGAGAGAGAGAGAGAGAGAGAGAGAGAGAGAGAGAGAGAGAGAGAACACCAGGGCCACTACCTTGTGGGTCTGGCTTATGTGGGACCTGGGGAATTGAACCCGGGGCCTTAGGCACTGGAGGCAAGTGCCTTAACCGCTGAGCCATCTCTCCAGCCCTGGAAATAGTTTTTGAGCAGGTTTCATCACAGAAGTTTTCTTTATTTTGTAAGAGGCATTGCTTGTGCATGTCAAACCTAAGGGTCGCCAATGATTTCTTTTTAATGATATTTTGTATCTTTATTTAGCAATATAGTTTTGGTTGCTTAAAATGTAGTAGACAATTTTTATTTTGTGTTTCCCCAATTGATTGCCATTCACAGTGCTTTGTTTATGAGCGTTTCTATGATGGGTACATGGAGTACATAATTGTTATGACAAAATTGAAATCTAAATGATCATCACTCTGATTGCATTAGGCTAAGAATTGGAGAAAAGAGATGATATGGAATGTTGGAAAAATTGAAATTTGTGTTGTAATTGGTTGGTAAACCAGGGGTAATATTAACTAAGAGATATTTGCATTTGATCATGCAGACCTTGATTTTCCATCGCTGTTGCCAATTAAATCCCTCATTTGTAAAATCACAGAACTATTTTTATGAAGTTTTGAAGGTTGTTTCACCCACATCATTCAACCTATGAACATCCTCTATTATTTTGTATGAGCAGTAGACATGACTGCTTGTTTTTAGAGGTAATCTTAGCTGAATCTAAACTAAAATGTATGTCGATATTGCACCTTCCTCTCTCCCTACACTCAGACTTTCTTCTTTTCTTTTTTCTCCTTCATTTCCTCCTCTTTCTTCTTTTTAAAAATATTATATAAATTTATTTGCAATCAGAGAAGAAAGAGAGAGTTCAGATGCATGCACCACTTTGAGCAACTGGCTTTACGTGGGTACTAGGGAATGGAACCCAGGTCATTAGGCTTTGCTTGCAAGCACCTTTACCACTGAGTAATCAATCCCTCAAGCCCCTCTTCTTTCTTCTTTGTTTTTTCTTTCACCCAAAACCAAAGGCTAAAGGGAAATACAGGTAGCAAGTGACCAAAGAAATATCCAGCTAGCTATTGTGATAGTTGACTGTAAAAATATTTAGCATCAGGTGTTTATGATTAAGCTTCCTATGTAGCTTGTCCCCCAACTGATGTATATTTTTGGAGGTGGGCCCATGATAAAGGAGGTTATTAGCTGGGGGGAGACCTAGGGTTGCTTAGTTCATCACACATCCAAGCCCAGTGCCACCTCATTCTTGTCACTCTCGGTTTCTCTCTCTCTCTGGCGTTTCTCTGTTTTCATTGAATAATAAAAGTCATATTAGGTGAGCAAGAAACAGCAATGCTTGAGCAAAGAACAAGGAACTTTGACTCCCCAAATTCTCTAAACATTTGTTCAAAGGATTTAGGGGAAGGACCAGTTGAACTCTTCTGA